>CALNXK010000053.1:2160000-2175000 GCA_942486035.1 Porites lobata | reverse complement strand
TACCACTTACTTTAAGCGCACCAAAGGTAAGTTATTTCGCGCAATAATTTTAATGAAGAACACGTTCTTATATGTATAGCGTTTTCTTTTCGATGCAATTAGTTCGCGAAGTATTCTTTTAAGAATGAATGTATACAGCAGAAATTTAGTATACATCATCATCGCAGAAACTAGAACTAATCATATTATCTTACCTTTTTCGTTGATCAGTTAAAATTTCTGCTTTAATTTCTTTTTTGCCGATGAACGAAGATGTTCTAAGCAATGAAAGATTTTGATTACGTTTTCGCTAAACTATACATCAAATCCACCAAAAACATATAACAGAGCTCTTTCCGTTTCAAGATGGCTGACAAGTCCGTCTGTTGTAGTGGCAAAACTTTTGGCATATGGAAATTTTTTAAAACCTATTATCATCGCGAAAAGCGTTGTTATTTATATGAACGACAAAAAACAAATTGGACGGCTGTTTTGGTGTTGGGCCAAGATCTTTTCTTTTGTGATGATTAACACCCCAGGCAGTATTTAAAATAATAAATATTTTTCGAGAATTTACCTCGTAAAATGAAACATTAATTGTAAAGACGACCTAAAAACAGTAAAAGGGATTTTGCGTTTCCACGGCTACGTATACATAGCAACAAGCTATTGTTCAAGTGGCGAGCGATTTGAGGACCTTGTTATTAAAGATGGTTTAATAAATTGGAATAACTTTCGTTTGTTTCAATGAAATATTGTTTACTCTAGAAACGAAATACATTAAATGTTATGTCATAAAACATTTCTTGCAGGTAAACATAATAATTCAACTGTTTTATGTTAATGTAGGGAATGTTTTTGAGTCTAGGTGCGATTTATGACGTAGCCCGAGAATACAGCCGTCTCTCGCTCTTCGCCACAAGGCTGCCTCGTACCCTGATGCGCGTTCTGGCGGATTCGAGAGCGATCCGAGAGCGACTGGAGCGATTTTGGTTCCGCGCTAGGCATCAATGCTAAACGTTGCCATGGTCCATTGTGCGATACTCGTTGATCGCTCGCAGAAGTCCCGTTTTCCGTTTTCCAAACACTTGAGACGCCAAGGAACGAGGCAAAGCCTCAGGGGACGTTTCGCGGAGAGAGATTCTCCCATCGAAATGTCGCGGGCTGTATTCGCATCCTATTTATGACGTTATGAATTCAATAAAACTTTTGGTTTAGGCTAACCACGATACACGCGGAAGTTTTTGAGGAAATGTAGAAATTCGGGGTCTAAACTATCCACTCAGCTAGAATAAATGGATTTTCATTGAGTGGGTACGTTTTAATAAAAGGAATTACGTACACGGAATTGAAAGTCATTGTTCCTAGCTGCTTCTGGATCCCCCAGATAGAAAATGGTGAATAAATGGGAAAAGTGGGATAAAAAAGGGAAAGGGAACAAAGGGTGAGTATCTTGAAAATTCGTCGACCAAAGCTTTTGTGTAAATGGCGTATAGGATGATCATCTAAATTCAATCAAAAGTGACTTGTATTTTTCATTTGAACAGAACCTGTAAAAAAGCCATAAAACCTCAATTCTGGCTTAATTCTCTCCTTACCCTCCCCTCATTCCCTCTCTTCTTTCTTGGCTAAGAGAAGCCTTGTAGTCTAGTTGCTGCCAGTATTGAGAAATTCCTTAATTGATAATACTACAGTAGAACCTCGATAACTCGAACTCCCCTCTAACTCGAACAAAGTCCTATTTCCCTTGGATTTCACCCCACGTTTCAGTCATTTTTATTCGGTTAACTCGAACTCGGGTAACTCGAATTCCCCGCTAACTCGAACTAAATTTCCTTTCCCTTAATCGAAATTTTAATGAAATTTACCCCGATAACTAGAATTTTGGTCTTTTTTCCCATTCAGGTGGTATCGCATTAGCTGTTATTCTTGTATAATCGGTAAAAACACCAAAACTAACACTACAGCAAATTGATTTTAATTGGTGCAACGAACATATCACGTTTATCACAAAAATGCATAGTCATGTTACCATTTTTGATGAAATAAGTAAATTTGCACTGTACTATACACACCGAATTGTTGAAAAAACAGTAATTATCAATTATTAAAGTGGCGAATTGAAAATTCAATCGACCCTGATAACTCGAACCCCCCGCTAACTCGAACTGTTTTTCGTTTCCCTTCAGAGTTCGATTTACTGGGGTTCTACTCTAATGGCAAAATCTAAACGTTCTTTTAGGAAACTTTAGAAGCTAGGTAAGCAATGTGTGACTCCCATGTATGGCGGATGCTCGTTCAAAATCACGCGTAGAAGAATACTGCAGGGGTGGATCCAGGATTTTTTTTTAGGAGGGGGTGCACTTGTCTCTTGCCCTACTTCAACACCAATAAACCACACAGTTTTTTTGTGCAGAATACTAGTTGTATTAGAAAACCGCAGGTCATCTCAGGTGGGAGGGAGGGGGGTGTACACCCCCTGCACCCTCCCCCTAGATCCGCCCCTGAATAGTTTCACTTTCCTGAACTACAGTATCATCACAAAGCTTTACTGTTAAATGATATAAAGTGTTTGCCTCTTTTTTCTTGGTCTAAATATTATATCATAACATAGCTGGAATATTCGCCTAATCAAATTCAATAGCGCGAGTGTGCTACATATTCCCATTGAGCACGCTGATGACGTCAATAAACTATACCTCGAGTTCTTGTGAGTTTAGCAATCCTCCCAAGAGGTCTCCCAAGTGCATCCATAGCTCAACAGTACACTTATAAGGTAAATTTAACAGAAAACGTTTGAATTTGTTAACCGATAGAAGGGTAAAGAGGTGAGTATTGTTGTTGTTGTCGTTATCTCTGTGAGCTGTGCGGGCTATGCCGAGTGCAGATCATTCATTGCAAAGTTGTTTCTCTCAAAAATTATTTTTCGGTGAATTAATAGTTTTCCAGCACCTCAATATGGATTTTTATAATCTTTTTGAGAGTTATCTTAAGCGACTCGGTTAAATTTTCTCTCAGTTTCAAGATAAAAACATAAACTTGACTGTGAGGTAAGAATTGTCGTGTACTGCTTTGAGCGCGCTACAATAATAAAATTTTAAGTTAACTGCTGCATTTTTCTCTTGGTTTCATTCTAAGAGGCCATCAATTAATCTCAAGAAAACTAAAAAATTAGTTCATGCTTCAGCCGTGCTTATGTCGAGATATTACAGACCTTTAGCATCAGGTTTTTCATGGAAAACCGCAGACCGCAAACCGCAAAATGTCACGTAACCACGGCCTTGCGACCTTTGCCCTTTGCAGTTCACGTTTGAACCGCAGGAAGGGCTTCTAGCGGTAAGTGACTTACGGTAAGGTTTCTTGCCACTGAAAATTGTACAGCCTCGGGGTTTAAAGACACGATCTAGCTTTTTGTATCCGTTTGCGATGTTTTTGTTGGGTTTTTGATCTCGAATCAATGAATTATTCCTGTTTTTTGGGCGATAAAAGTGATGCACTTCGACTTGTTGAAAAACAACATGGCGGCACTAAACAATGAACGCGTAGTTCAAAGCGATTTTACATTCCTGCCGTACTAAAGTTTTCTGTTCCAACCCAGAGTTAAAAATTTTTTTCTATCTTGTTACTGAATTCATTACTTAAAAAGTCTCTGTTTAGTTCCTATTTTTAACGTATCACTCCAAGAATTTCATTTTATTTACTTAAATTAATATTTCTTTGCGAATGGGGAGCCCAGGCTTCATATTCCTTCTGGTTTCTTCTGGCCTCCCTCGCCAACTTACAATTCCTCCATGTATTATTTTATTGTATTATATTTTGGCTGAATAAAAATGAAATGAACTGAACTGAACTGAACGCGTTGCTAAAGTTTGAAATCTCGGCAACGTGAAACTGCAAACGCGTAACTGCAAACTGTGGTTTGCGGTTTGCCGTTTCCCATAAAAAAACCTGATGCTAAAGGTCTCTACTGAGCACTTGGGAAGTCTGGAGAGCACTCAAGAGGCTAGAGTTGCTCGAGGCACAGCCGAGAGCAACTCTTTTGCCTCTTTCTAGCTCTCCAAACTTCCCGCGTGCTCAATATCTCGACATACGCATGCTGACGCATAAACTAACTGTTTATTTTTCTTGAGATTAATTGATGGCCTGTTAGAATGAAACCAGGGAGCTAACTGTCAATTCAAGATTCTTAAAGGAAAGGAAGATATTTGCATCATCGGCAAGAAAAATAAATTCCAAATCTTTGCACATCACCGATATCATCAATATGAATAAAAAACAACGCAAGTCCAAGAATAGAACCTAGTGGGACTCCAGAAATAACACATCAAGTAGACGAGCGATGGCCATTGTATTGAACAAATCATTTTCTTTTGAGATGAAAACTTAAAGGGACAGGTTCACGATAATGCTCATGTGTGAGTTCTGGCAGAAGCTAATTGTTTTAAAACCAATCGGAAGCGAGTTAGATGCACGCAAGGAAATTTACATAATTCAAATTCATTGTTCGCGACGCGGGAGTATTTCCGGACATTTGGTTTGATTTTATATATCCCCATAATTCAGATTTATTCGTTGCTATTCCTCAGATATATGTTGCAGCCGATAAGAATAAGATTTATAGCCCTGTCCTGCTTTGAAACAAACATTTACCTACGTGTATTTTTACGAGGTCTTTTACAAACGCACGCTAACAAAGCAGTCATCGATCGGCAAACAAAGTTTGTAAACAAACCTTTTATTACCGATCTCTCTGTTCGACCTATATAAACCTAGGAATTCCTGGAATTATAGCTCGTGACCGGTGACAAAAACACACAGTGTATGAGTATACAGATTATCCTAACTTGAGCATAAATTTCAATTGCTTATCAGCAAATGAACAAATTAATTCGCGTTGCATCGGGTCGGTGTTCCGAAAAACAAATGTTATCGAGTAGAACACATAAAGAAACCAGATTATAAACAGAATATTCAGGCTATAATTTATTTTAAAAACATCAATTGTCAAACATATACGATCATACAGCTAAGATACAATGAACATTTCAAGTGTACCACATCGGTGAAGATCGCACGGCCTGTTGCGTATTTTTGGGTGTAACTACAGGTCGGAGTCTTAAATCAAATCAGAGTTGAACAAACTCATGCCTTTTACCACTTTCCAAGTGTGGTGTATTCTTTCCGTAAGCCATACGCAACTCCTAGAACCGTACTAGATCGATCGGCTAAGCTTCTCTTTCTCCAAAGACTCTTGAGAACGTCCTGTTGCCGGTCGTCCGCGACGTTGCTTCCGAGTCTTCATTCACGAAATTCGGTTTTTCGTTTCCTAAACGCCTTTCTCCGACAACAAAACAACACTTACGAGTACTCGAGTACGTTAGAAATAGCAAACTTCGCTTTGCTTACGTAGAGCGACGGATAAGCGAATTTAAAGACAGATTCCCTTGGATTCGCAGTTCATGTCTTCTTCGAATTTAGTGTTGGCCCGTATGATTTATTCCTGCAAGCTGCCACGACGCGCATGCGCATGTTCGTGAACACCCCGCTTTAAGAATCATGGGTAGTTTCAGCCAAATTGAGTACCAGAAGTCCGGTTCAGTCCTTTCTCCCCAATTTTTACGTTCTCATTCGCGTTCTAGAGTAAGAGGAGTCTCTTTTTTTCTTAATCCTTCCAGCCAAACGCTCGTAGAAGAATACAGCTACGCGTTCAACTGGGGGCGCGAGGTACAAAATAGTGAGCTATTTAAAAAGAAGAACCTGCCGACAGTCCCTTCGAGAAGTGCTGTCGAACTGACTCGGCCTTAGACTCCTTTCCATTTTGCTTCTTAAAAAAATAGATTAGAACGTATTCCTTTCAAGGGAAAGCCGAACGAGAACATTCTTCTTTCCAAGCTTCCTCTCTTCTATGACTCTCACAACTTTTCAATACCATTGCGCAGGAACTAGGAACGTGTTTAACTCGGCCTGGTGCCGAGTAAGGTGACGAGGTAATCTATTGCGACGGATTTCATCATATTGACGAGCTCCTAGAAAGCAGAGCAGTGGCATGTTCTGTACTTAGTCTAACGAGCGAAGCACTATGGCCGAGCTGAATTGGTTTTATTTGAACGGCTAAGTATCTCTTTACTCGACAAAATGGTAGGTGTTCTTTTTTCTTGTTTTTACGACATAATTTAATATGCAAGGCCATGTTTTACGGCTCATCGCACTTGAGGAAAATGAGAAAGCGAACAAGTTTTGTCTTTTTGTTATCAATTTCACATGGTGTATCGTTTGCGTGTGAGTTGCATAAACTTCTAAGTGCTATTTCCAGTTGTAATGTGTGTTGTTCCATAGTCTTCGTCTGTATATTTACCTCCACTTTTTTGTACTCTGGCGGAAAGCTTTTTAATGAATTCAGAGTTGTTATTTTAAGTTTCGTGCTGGCGTGTTGTCGTCGACATGAAGTTGAAGGTTTCCCTAAATGCGTCAATTTGATTCCCGGCGTTATAGCCTTTTGGTTCTTTTGCAGATAAAACGAATCTGAACTAAAAATAAGGCAACCCAGACAATGTGAAAGCAAGAAAAGTGTGGTTATTTCCGGGAAAAATGGCAGAGTTTCTTAGAAATTTCAAAATTTCAGTTTGCATGTGGTCAATTGAAACGTGTTTTTGAAGGCTAATTAGAGTAGAAAGTCTGGCTTGATGCTCTTGTTTCAGGTTGAAGTTGTTAAATTCACGGATTTTATTTGATACCTTAATGAAAGCATGATGTCAATGAATTCGAGGATCGACTGTGAAGCAGTCCTTTTTTAGGGTCGTCACACAACGCTCCTCCAGACCTCGCTCAAAACGGCTGCGAAGGACACTAACACACGAGTCCTTTTGTTGTTCTATCCAAGAGAATTTTAGGCCCGGTTCAGACGCCGAACTTTTCATGAGCCGAACCTCATTCGAATTAAGGCCGACCCGAATTATTTAGACCTGCTAAATTGATTCAGACGCCGATCTTAATTCCAGCCGAACTAAATTCAAAAGGAGAAAAATGCTCATTTCGGTTAAACTACTTACAAAATACGTTATAATAATTTATGCATTAGGTTCGGCACATGAAAAGTTCGGCGTCTGAATCAAAGCCGTTCCAAAGTCGCTCCAAAGGCAAAATTCCCGGCCGGGCAAGGCGAAAAGAACGGCTGAGCCGTTCCAAATTGAAACAGGCGTTCCTATAATTGATTCAGAGGCCGAACTCTTCATGTACTTAATTCAATGTATTAGGTTCGGCTCAAGAAAAGGTCGGCGTCTGAACCGGGCCTTAGTTGCAGTTTTAGGCAGATATAGACGTGATGTTTTCTGTGCAAATCGATTCCACGAATAATAACCAAACGACAAAGATCTCATCGAATATGAATGGGACACCTAAGTCAACTTTGAACGTTGCAATTTTGAGCCCTCTCAGAGCTCCTATTCAAATGCACAGACATGATTTCAAAACTTAAGTCGTGACCTTTAAAAAAAGATGTGATTGCACTCACAAGATTTGATTGTTTTGTCAAAAGAATATATCGATAAGGTGAAATTTAAGCGAAACTTTTATAGGTCCATTTTCACATTTTCCAGTCAACCGGTTTGTCTTGGGGTGTGAAATATCATTTCAGTTCGACTGTCTTTAAACTGCTGTTCTTGTAAGGATCTTGAGTTTGCGTTGACTGAATATAGTGCGTACAATAGTAGGTCTAACAGCTTCTAACAAACAGCGTCTGGTTTTGCAGGGAGAAGAAGCATCGTCAGTTTCAGGTTTGAAAAATATTAAATCACTTACCATACAGTTTATATGAAATTTTGCCACAATTAGACCTGTTTTACGTGCTCTCTCATATACAAATTAGAAAACAGCAGTAGACTATCTTTCATGATACTATATTTAGGCCTCTTTTCATTCTTCTGAACCTCGGGAAACGGCCTATAGCGGCAGTTTAAATGTATAGTTTTGAAGTGCAGAAGGCAGAAACTAACCTCAGCTGACATATCAGACACTTGTTAATTCAAATGGTAATGCGAGGTCCAATACTCTTTTTGTTAGAAATGTTAAGGTACTTCTTATTCTTTCAGATGATCGTGAATATCACAGAGTATTTGCTGCGTTGGATGAACTCGATCATAGCGATTTGAGAGCTTTGTTCAAAGAAAAACACTTCAGGGTAATATTAACTACGCATACTATAGTGAATAATCGTTACTGAATTTCTACCTTCACGAATTCTTTCAACGTAAAAAATATACATATTGAAAGCGGATTTCTCAGCGGCTTAAAGTTTCTGTGGGATTCGCACCCTTTTAGAATGTTACTCTGAATGTACCTAATCATCTTTTGTGATATTTATGAGTCTGAAATCAAATTACAAGGTTACTCTGAATGTACCTAATCATCTTTTGTGATATTTATGAGTCTGAAATCAAATTACAAGGTTACTTTAATCCTTTATTTCAGGATAAGACTTTATCTTTCATGAAATCGGAGGAAGAATTAAAACTTATTCTCAAAGAGGTAAGGTGTATTTGTAAGTACAATCAGACAAGATTAAACATATAGAAGTCATGATTTCATTTTGAATGCTGTTGTTTTCGTTGTCCAGAAAAAGGAAAAATTACAGAAATTGCAAGGAAAAGTTGTCCAATCATGTAATCATCGAAAAAGATCCACCTTCGGTTTCTTCTAAAATATTACTTCGGCGAAAAAGCCTTCAGTTTGGCAAAAAGGTCAAATGTATGAATGGACTACTGTGTACCCTTATCCTTAAATCAACTAAAAACGATCAAAAACGGATACAATGTTACAGAGACTTCTGCAATTTTGAGCGGGTGTAAGCCAAGTTTAACTTAGATCTCCTAGTTCTAGTCTCTGCTAAATGCATTCTTCGTACTGTTTACGTTCCATACACCAAATCAAAACGGAATATAACATTTAAGCTGGTAGGATTGTCCGTAATTCCATTATTTGTTTCTTTTTTTATTTGTATTTTATTTACTCCATTTTATAGATAATACATCAGTTGTACAAAAAATTAGTAGGTTGTTTAAACTACGAGTAGAAGCGCACATTATAGCAAAACTAATTATGGCCCTTTACCAAGATTGGCTTTATTATATTACACCTTTGTTATTCATCAAAACACAAAACACACACTCACACACACTGTAAGCATAATATAGTGGTTTGACGTTAGTTACTAGAACCAATGTATATATACAGCCCAGTATAGACGTACATAATCCTACATAGCCCTACTTAGCCATATATAGCCATACATAGTCGTGCATAGCCCTACATAACCCTGCATGGCGATACACAGCCATACAAAGTCATACATAACCCTACATAGCCATACACAGTTCTACATAGCCCTACACAGCCCTACATAGCGATACACAGCCATACATAGCCCTACATAGCCATACAAAGCCCTACTTAGCCATACATAGACATACATAGCCCTACATAGCCATACATAGACATACATAGCCATACATAGCTATACATAGTCGAACATAGCCCTACATAACCCTACATGGCCATACACAGCCATACATAACCCTACATAGCCATACATAGCCATAAATAGACATACATAGCCATACATAGCCATACATAGTCGAACATAGCCCTACATAACCCTACACAGCCATACATAGCCCTACATAGCCCTACATAACCATACATAGACATACATAGCCATACATAGCCCTACATAGCCCTACATAGCCATACATAGCCATACATAGCCCTACAGAGCCCTACATAGACATACATAGCCCTACATAGCCATACACAGCCATACACAGCCCTACATAACCATACATAGACATACATAGCCATACATAGCCCTACATAGACATACATAGCCATACATAGCCCTACATAGCCATACACAGCCCTATATAACCATACATAGCCATACATAGCCCTACATAGCCGTACATAACCATACATAGACATACATAGCCATACATAGACATACATAGCCATACATAGCCCTACATAGCCCTACATAGACATACATAGCCCTACATAGCCCTACATAGCCCTACATAGCCATACACAGCCCTATATAACCATACATAGCCATACATAGCCCTACATAGCCATACATAGCCCTACATAGCCCTACATAGCCATACATAGCCCTACATAGACATACATAGCCATACATAGCCATACATAGCCCTACAGAGCCCTACATAGACATACATAGCCCTACATAGCCATACACAGCCATACACAGCCCTACATAACCATACATAGACATACATAGCCATACATAGCCCTACATAGACATACATAGCCATACATAGCCCTACATAGCCCTACATAGCCATACACAGCCCTATATAACCATACATAGCCATACATAGCCATACATAGCCCTACATAACCATACATAGACATACATAGCCATACATAGACGTACATAGCCATACACAGCCCTACATAGCCCTACATAGCCATACACAGCCCTACATAACCATACATAGACATACATAGCCATACATACTCGAACATAGCCCTACATAACCCTACATGGCCATACACAGCCATACATAACCCTAAATAGCCATACGTAGCCCTACATAGCCGTACATAGACATACATAGCCATACATAGCCATACACAGCCCTACATAGCCATACATAGCCATACACAGCCGTACATAGCCCTACATAGCCATACTACCCATTTATTGGACTTGATAGTTGATTATCAATTGGCACAATTAATCAAAGAACCTACAAGAGTTAATGCCAAATCGCAAACTCTTATTGATGTACAAGGAGGATAATATTTCTCATTCGGTAGTATACACACTTTCTATTAGCGACCACAATTTCATTTATGCAGTTAGAAAAATTGGTTTACCCAGGGGAAAACCAAAGTTCCTTCAATCGAGGAATTTTAAACATTTCAATGAGGAAAATTTCTTAACAGATCTGAAAAATGCCTTATGGCCTGTTATTAAAAGCGGTATGGAAGTGAATAGTGCGTGGAATGCATGGAAAGATATATTTTTGAATATAGTTGATAAGCATGCTCCGACAAGAGTCATGCGAGTCAGAAATAAACCCGCTCCTTGGTTAAATTCTCAGTTAAAAGAGGAAATGTATGAACGTGACTGGCTAAAGAAAAAAGCTTCAGAAACGCAGCGGCCAGATGTTTGAAAGGCATATAAAACTAAAAAGGTAATGGTTAACAAAAAAGTAAAAAAGACAAAGAAGGATTATCACAAACATCAAATAGAAGGAACCTCAGGTAACCTGAAAGCAACTTGGAAAATTCTTAACGACCTAAAGGGTAAGAAATCGGACAGCACACAGATTAATGATTTAAAGACGGAAAATTCTGGGCCTTTATCTGATCCCGAGAAAATCGCTGAATACTTGAATATTCACTTTACAAACGTTGCGCCGAAATTTGCATCTGAAATCCCTACGGTGGATTGTGATGTAAATCCAGCTGATTCCCAACAGCGCGTTAATTCTTCTTTTGAACTGAAGGAAATCACGATCTCTGACGTGTTTAAAAAACTGCAGGAAGTAAATGTTGCAAAGGCGACTGGTCATGATAACATCCCAAACAAGATTTTAAAAATAGCGGCTCCAGTTATTTCTTTATCGTTAGCTGACCTTTTCAACCTCTCGATTACTACAAATACTTTTCCAGATGATTGGAAAGTTGCAAAGGTCTTTCCGCTATTTAAATCAGGTGAACGAAATGATCCAAATAACTTTAGACCGATTTCTGTCTTACCAACTATAGCAAGAGTTTTTGAATGATTATTTTATGAGCAGATGTACGCCTATTTTACGGAAAATAACCTTATTCAGCCTCGTCAATCTGGGTTTAGATCTCTTCATTCAACTGTAACTGCGCTTCTAGATATGACAAATCAGTGGTGTCTTAATATTGATAAAGGTATGGTCAGTGGTGTTATTTTCCTTGATCTTAAAGGGGCTATGTCACCCCACACGCATGCGCGAGCCAATGAAAACAAACTTGAAAAAGTCGGCCCGACTTTTTCAAGTTGTGTTGGAGATTTTGGAAGGCTGTTTTTATCTGTCTAAATCTCAGCCATCGTTCGATAGTTAGCGAAGTTTTGTATTAAGAATCGTTCCATGGTGATTACAGAATAATTTTTTGGGGTTATTTTGAATTTGTTTGCCTGTGGAATGTTTTTACGTGGATTTACTGTTTCCTCTTATCAGCGGCCGTTGTAATGGCAGAGTTAATGACGGCTTCTCTACAATGAGTGATGGAATCTTTGATGGAATCTTCCCTATAGTTCACAGAACCTTTCTATTGAGTTATTTTAGAGGCTGCTGGCTCTTGGATTTTTCTTGAGCTCAAAGTATGTGGACATATAATGAAGCGGCTATCGAGTTGGCGGCGGCCGTTTTTTGTAAACAATTACAAGAGCACCAGGCCATGAGTTTCGTGACGAAACTAAACTCCTGCCGAAGAAAACATTATAAAATTCGGCTAGATTCCTTCTTGTATTTATCTGGATTCACGGCAAAGTTTGCTCGTCCAGATTGTTCTTAACGGACTTAGAGAGGCAGCTTAGTACGAGTTAGATGCTGTAAATGCCATGGTTTTGAACTGTTTGTGTTCGAGCATATTTTTGGAAAATAGGAGAGTTTACTTTCCCTTTTTATCAACGGACTGCTTATAGTGGAGTAGTATACCAGTGATGCTTGGTTCTGTGTTTCTCGCCGCCGCAGTGATTCGGCACGATCGAACAATTTTGCGCGATAATGTATGTTTGACTGGATGTCTCTTGTTCTATCAGCATCTAAATTATAAAATCACTAGCGACAGATAAGTCTAATTGTTAATGATTTAAAACAGTCTTGGTCTTTATCTTCGGTCACCAAGATAATTAACAGCTCGTTAATTATGATCACCAACATAATTAACAGCTCGTTGGAGTCGGGAATTTTTCCTGACTGCTGGAAAGAGGCCGTGGTCACACCTCTGTTAAAGAAACCGGGACTTGAATCTCTCTTCAAGAACTTGCGTCCTGTAAGCAACTTGGCTTATATTTCCAAGCTCACTGAGCGAACAGCATTTAATCAGATATATGACCACCTTGTCCGGTCCGGTCTCTATCCGCAATTACAATCTGCATATCGCCGATAAGTAGTATAGGAGGGACCGGTTAGGCCTCTTTTTTGAGCAGGAATCTCATAAGCGTGAGCAGGAATACATTAACGCCGATGACGTCATAGGCTATTGTCCTCATCTCATGAATAAAATGCGGTGGATTTAATTAAGTATACTGGTTTGACCGATTTGTCAGGTTCTATTTTTAGCCTGGTTGATATAACTGGTTTATTTTTGTTTTATGACATAACTGATTGTCTTGAACTCATGAATAACATGCGGTGGAATAAATTAGCGTCGATGTCGTAATACTCTATTGTCTTGTACTCATGAATGAAATGAAGGGGGAATAAATTAGTATCTATGTCGTAATAACCTATTGAAAACTCGGATATATATAAACAAGACATACACAAAGGGGAGCTGAAAACGCTTTATTTCAAGTTTGACTGACTATTACAGAACTGTTTTCTCCTTTCTATTTCGAGGAAATGAAAAACTATTGAAGTGTCAACGTTTCACGCGTCGTTAGTCAGTTAATTATGCGAGTTCACAAGCCCAAACTTGAATACAAATTAGTTCATCTCTACAGCTAGACCCAAGGGAGCATATTGACGAATTATTATAAAACAAATCAATTAAAACACGCGACTCATAATTGCTAGCAATAAAAACAGAAGAGAGATACCGTTTTAAAAAAACTTTATTAAAAACAAAAATAGTCAAATACACAGGAATGGAAATTAATTAATCTTCATCTTCGCCCATGGAGTACTTGTAAGGTTTGAATTTCTTATGCCGACGTTTCTTCAGCTGTTTGCCATGAGATTTATGATCATCCAAATAATTTAGAAATTGAATCCGACGCCTCTTGCGCTTCGGGCCTTGTGGTGATGGGGTTTCTACTGTTGGAGGAGGGGTCAGGAAAGCAGGATTTAAGGGTGGTGGAGGGGTGAGGCGTTCTTTGTCAGGTTTTTGAGAGATAGCCGCTTGTGTTAATTCAGGTGTTACATTAAAGGGGTTGAGGGGAGTCGAGAATGCTGTCGTTGCTGTCGAAGAACCTTGTGTCCTTGATGTTAAGTCTGAAACAGTGCTGGTTATTTCTTCCGGTCGTGTTCTTGTACTTAATTGTTCTTTAAAAGCCAGGTATCTGTTTTGCAACTAAAGGTATCGTTTAGCTTTTTCATCGTCCCGAAGATCGTTTCGAGAAAGCACGTTATCCATGTTGTCTTGTATTTCTTGCATAGCTGGAAGAAGTGGGACAGGCGAAAGAGTTTGCTGCTTCAGATATTTTAGAAGCTCTTGAGGAATATTTTCTTGAAACCCTGCTTGGTTAAAGCCTTCTTCACTGGGCAGGACGTTTGTTCGCGACCGACAATTATCTTGGGTAGTAGTTTTCAGATCAATCAGAAGATAACCAAAAGGTCTTTTTACAGCCTCTTCGTACTGATTTAAAAAGAAGTCAGTCTGCCCGGGATACATTTGCTTCGCCAGAGTCAGGATTTGCAATTTGTCTCGTGGATTCTTGAATAACACCACCTTTCCCCTGATGAAATAGATTCTGCACGATATAAATCACGCTCAGATTGCGATGATGAGAACCACGAGTAAAAAGGTTCACAATCCGCTTGTCTTTACTGGCGTCAATCATCTGATCATCAAACACGATCAGATTCCGTTTGTTCACATCAAAATAGGAATCCTGCTCCAAAGCCGTAGGAATTCCCTTGACGAATTCAATGTTTGGCATGGCGACTAACATTTGTGTATACGCAGGCTGCCATTGTGAATAACACCAAACGATCCTTTCCGGGGGAGGGTAAATGGTCTCTGAAGCTTGTTGCAATAGAGATCGCACCCAGGCCGTTTTTCCTGAGCCGGTCATTCCGG
>CALNXK010000053.1:2145000-2155000 GCA_942486035.1 Porites lobata | reverse complement strand
AAGATCGTACACAATGTTAAACCAAATGATAAAATGAGGCTTGTGTAGATAGCAAATACGACCTGATCTTAGCCTTAAATTGTTTTAAAGAAGTCTCGTCCTTTAAACTGGAAGGAAGAGAATTCCAGAGCTTAGCGCCTGCAGAGGCAAAACTATTCCTAAAATAGTTTGTTCTTGCTTTTGGCACTATTAAATTCATTCCAGAAGAGCGAAGGTCATAACTGAGCCGGCTTGTATTAACGTGAAACATGTCAGACAAATAAGAAGGACAGAGGCCATGATTTACTTTAAACATCACTAATGCCATATGATGTGAGAGCCACCCAAGTTCATGCCGAATATCAGCTGAATGTTTCGAGTATGAAGCACCTGTTAGAACACGAGCGGCCCTATCTACCACCGTTTCGCCAATACTATCCCAAACAATACAGCAATAGGTAAAATAAGGCTCAGCTATTGACCTGTATACGTTTATGAGGTGCTCGAAACCAACAAAAGGCCTAATCCTCTTAAGAATTCCAATGCCACACCCCACCTTTTGTCTGACACTTTGTAAATGATTTCTCCAAGTAAGAAATTGGTCGATAGTGAGACCAAGACACTTTGTACTTTCGACCTGTTGTAACGTTAACCATTCACACTTAATGAAATATTTCCAGCTAATGTTGCAATTCTCTGCCGAGAACCTATCACCATAAAATCTGTTTTTAGAATATTCAATGTGAGTTTATTTGAGCTGAGCCAATTAAAAATTCTGTTAAGGTCGTTGCTCATTTCAGTCTGAAGGATTGACAAATCCACGGCAGAGAACGTTAAATTTGTATCATCAGCAAATGACCTTCCTGTACTATGATCTAAGCAATTTGGTAAGTCATTAATGTAAATAACAAACAAGAGTGGGCCTAATAAGAAACCCTGTGGAACGCCACATACGATACGATTTTTTACAGACGACAATCCGTTTACCACGCAAAATTGCTGTCTCTCTTTTAGGAAAGACTTGAACCAAGAAGCGGTTTGACCCTGCACCCCATAGTCACACAGTTTTTTCAACAAGATAGCATGGTCAACAGTGTCAAATGCCTTCTTAAGATCAAGGAAAATAACACCACTGACCATACCTTTATCAATATTAAGACACCACTGATTTGTCATATCTAGAAGCGCAGTTACAGTTGAATGAAGAGATCTAAACCCAGATTGACGAGGCTGAATAAGGTTATTTACGGTAAAATAGGCGTATATCTGCTCATAAACTAATCGTTCAAAAACTCTGGCTATAGTTGGTAAGACAGAAATCGGTCTAAAGTTATTTGAATCATTTCGTTCACCTGATTTAAATAGCGGAAAGTAGTGATCGAGAGGTTGAAAAGGTTAGCTAACGATAAAGAAATAACTGGAGCCGCTATTTTTAGGGCTAGGGCTATGTAGGGCTGTGTAGGGCTGTGTAGGGCTGTGTATGGCTGTGTATGGCTATGTAGGGCTATGTAGGGTTATGTAGGGCTATGTATGGGTATGTAGGGCTATGTAGGACTAGTATGGGTATGAATGGCTGTGTAGGGTTGTGTAGGGCTGTTTAGGGTTATATTGGGCTATGTATGGGTATGTAGGTTTATATAGGGCTATGTACGACTATGTATGGCTATGTACGGCTATATAGGGCTATATAGGGCTATGTATGGCTTTGTAGGGCTATGTAGGGTTATGTATGGCTATGTAGGCCTATGTAGGCCTATGTGGGGCTATGTATGGGTATGTAGGGGCATGTATGGCTATGTAGGGCTGTTTATGGCTATGTAGGGCTATATAGGGCTAAGTAGGGCTTTGTATGGCTATGTATGGCTATGCGGGGCTATGTAGGGTTATGTAGGGGTATGTATGGCTATGTATTGCTATGTAGGGCTATGTAGGGTTATGTAGGGCTATGTGGGGCTATGTATGGGTATGTAGGAGTATGTATGGCTATGTAGGGCTTTGTATCGCTATGTAGAGCTATGTAGGGCTATATAGGGCTGTGTATGGCTATGTATGGCTATGTAGGGTTATGTATGGCTATGTACGGCTATGTAGAGCAATGTAGGGCTATGCAGTATAGTGCTACAAATAGGTATGCTATATATGAATGATGCTTACACCACGTACCTACCGTTAGGCATCGCTGAGCGCTGACTGCATTATGAAGCCCACTCTCCCAAATAAGCCCACCTTTTTAGGGGAATAAAATTATTAAACCGCCCCTCCTCTGTTAAGATCCCCTACCCTGTCCCCTTATATTTTACAGGCAAATTAAAAAATGTTAGACTGTATTTACTAAACACGACTGTAAGACTTTATGTGAACTGATCCCCGGCGGTATGGTTTATTTAGGTGCCGCAAGTTTGTTTTTTCATACAATGACTACGCCATCCATGAGCTAGGATTGGTTTTGAACAACAATATGGCCGCCGTTCATTTGTTTCGGAATACCAGTGTGGCATCTGTGATGTAAAAACGCTATATTAAGAGCCTCTTAACATGACTCCGGTTACCGGGACCAATTTCGCTTTGGGTTCATATGAGAAATTTCACCCCGGTTTCCGAGATGAAAAAAGGCCGGGACGAGTTCTGGTGCGAATTTCGAGAAACAAAGCAACCATGGCGAAACACAAAGGTATAACTTTCGGGAATATCATAGCTTTGGAAACTGTGAATAGTGTATCACTGCAGTTAAATGAGATGCTTATGATGTCGAAAATACAGCAGGCAAAGCAAGACGGTGTATGCATCCGGGCCACCGAATTAATCCCGCCTTCATAGCGGTAACCGTGCTGAAGTGTTCCCCTCAAATGTGCCTGAAATAAATATGCCCCCGGGGGACTTTAAGGGACAGTGTCCCGATCATGCGCACTCGCGAGCGTAATTTGTGTTTTCTTAAGAACAGAAGATTTCCTTTCGGACCGCACCACCGACAAAGACTTATTGTGACATTCTCAAGTAATATTTTAGACTTTCGAAAACGTCTTTCGTCTTATTTATTAGTTTTGGCTCACGGCATGAAGACTTCACGCTATTTTGTCGCTTGCTCGGCCGCCTCACGACCTAAAAAGCTCGTTCCGCCCGGTTTACAACTTTAACTCTGGACAGATGTTAATTTGCGGCAAGTCCAAGTCCAGTACTATTTGCGCGCGTTCTAGCCTCAAAAGTTCGAAATAAAAATGTAATCTCTACGCGATGAAGCATCGCAAAGATTAGTCAACCATTATATTCCGATTTCATTACACTCGTTTCCCTAAACATTGATTGCCTGTTTGTTTGATTTTGTCGGCCGTAAGGAGGTTTAATTAAAAGTTTACTAACACGTCGTTGCAACATATCGTGGTTCAAGAAGCTTCCACAAGATCTCCTCAGTCACATCCATGTCTCAATGCCTTTCTTTCTTACATAGTTCATTATTGTTGCGGTTGGATTCTGCTTATTATTCCTTTAACGATCATCTGAGCTTTGTTGGAACTGCGCTGGCGGGAGAAATAAGTCTTCAACCGGCATCAAAGCGTGTCCCTTATCTTGATCTTATGGCCAAAGGCAGTGAAAGCCACGCCAACCCTGAGAAACTCCGGATTTCGCCCCCTGTCCCTTTCGCGGGAGCAATATGTCATTAATCTGACATTCTGAGAAGTTTTAGTGAAGTATCTAACGCGGCCAAGCGCGATGCAAACGGATTTTTCACGGTTCTTTTACTCTCCTCTCATCTTTTGAATTCGCGACATCCTGTCAGAAAATCAAAGTTTGGTACATGCGCAGTAACGGGACACTGTTCTTTTAATAGGTGATTAATGTGGTATTGTGAATAACTATTGTAATCGGTGTCCCTGCAATGGTGTAAATGCTGGGGCTCATCTCGACTCACAAGTAGTTTGTTTTCCAGGAACTCGGATTACCCTTTGGACAAAGATTTGAATTCAGTCGACTTTGGTTTGAAAAGTATCATGGAAAAGACGGTAAGATAATAGGGAGCTCAAGCAACCACGACAGCGACGGCAGCGAAAACGTCACTTAAAAAAGACATTCGCGCCGTTTCAAATTTCATCGCTCTTATTCCGGCTTGTTTAATTTGACAAATGTTGGCAAATTTTTCCAGAGTGAAATTCTAAAGGTCTGTCTCTAAGTTTAGACCCCGGCTAAACGATCAAACATGACCAAACATTATAGTCCAACATTGTAATTGTCATTTACAACATGGGCTGGCTAAACGATCAAATAATGGTTTCAGGTGATGCAAAATTTTAAATGAAAATGTTTCAGTGAAATTCAGCAGAGTCGATGAGACTAAAACTCCAGAGTCAATCCTTTTTGCCTTCCTTTGCTTTTTCACATAACATTTTTAAAGTCTCATTTCCAAAAACCTTTCCCCCCACAAAAGTTAAAGTAACTCCTGGTGTTAACATCACGGCACTCACTTTTACCTTCAAGCGACTGACTCTTTAAACTTGTATATTGTTGTATATTTAAGCGCCACCTGGAAACCAACAAAAGAAGGAATCGAAGGAAAAATCCGGTGTTCAATTACTTCACCAAGATGAAAGGCGATCATCAAGTGCCGTGTCATCCGGAGCAGTAGTTGTGGGCCCCGGAGATAGACACGAGAAGAAAAACGATGGTCGAGAAGCTGCCCTCCACAACGAATCAAGCATACATTCAGTAGAAGAGATACCTACCTCATCCCGTGGCAGAAATTATGTACAGAAAGATAACTTTACCGACAGAAAGTCTGAGCTAAACCAAACAAAAACTATTAAACGTAACTCAAATTTTGAGGACAAACTTGTCCATCCTAAGTTGCAAATTGGAAGCAGCGACGACTATTTTTTCAGTGAGGACGGCAAGACAGTGAAACATCATGTGTTTTCCCGATCAGGTAATCATGCATCTTGCAATACTGAAAAACTACTGCTAGCAAGAGTTATTGGGAAAGATTTAGTGACTTGTTTTTTCTTAGTATAAACACTAGCCTTTCCACTCAACATCATGATTTAAAATAAGACCTCGACATCACAGGTAAATTCGAGGAAAGTCACTTTTGAAAGCGGAGCTCCATGGGCGCGCTTAGGGCGGGAAGCGGAGCCCCATAGCTAAGAAAATTTGGTTATCTATCCATCCGAGAAATTTTGGCAGTCAGGAGACCGTCCGTCCGTCCACCCGTCCACCCGTCCGTCCGCATCACAGGGAAACCAATGTCAAATCTCACACTTTATTACACTGTAATATGGAAGCCTACAACCTGATATTGCACATCCATGTTGTAGTCAATTGACAGCTGTCACGCAAGATATCCGCTCACCAGTATCACATGCCCAGGTGTCAGGCTTTGTTATCGACACATCAAGGTTACCTGTTTTTTTTTTTTTAAGTTATCCGCACACAAGTTACTAGTTTTCAGGCTCAACTCCAAGTGGATTAAGTCTTTGCAATGGTTACAAGTTTATTGTTTGAAGTTAATTATAAATTTTTTAAAGTGAGCTTCGCTTTTAGCCTTGGGTTAATCTTTATATTACTACATGTGCGGTTTGTCAACAACAATGTCCAAATGATCGACAGCTGGTCAATGAATATATTAGGGGATTTCAGTTTACAGCCTTGTTGTTACCAAGTGCCGGTGTGGATGCATCTCGGTCTCCGCAACATTGTTTAACTGGTTTCTTTTTTTTGCTCGCGGTTAGCAATTTCCTAATTTTTTTCGCCCGTTGTAGTCTGTTTAATTTTGTTTTGTATTACTTTTTTAACTTTGACTTCTAAGAAGTCCGAATGGTAGTGAAATGTCGGGTTTTATTGTTGTTTACAAATTGCTTCTAGAAATTTTTGGTAGAATTAAAAGTTTTGCCTGTCGCTTGCCGCTCTATTTTGGGCGGGAAAATGTGGAGGCCGCAAGCATCGATGTGATTTTTACTAGATTGCAACTATGCAAAGCTTCACCGGGAGCTTCAAAGACCAACTTGAGAGAAATAGGAAATAGAGTACTAAGGCTAGTTACTTTCCTTCGCCTCTTCAGCAAGCACGACTTATGTCAGCACTAGCGAGTTTCGATAAAATTTGAAAGTTCACAGCTCGCTTTAAGTTTCTCGCCATACATTCCTTTTTCTTAAGTCACCGAAAATAGGAACTTTAAAAAACTGGAAACTTCACATGACATACACAAAGGGTCTTTTACTTAAGGTGTTTTGAATACGTACACTGTAATGGGAGGGGGAAGTATAGTACAGTACATTAATATGAATGAACCATAGGGTCTAAATTAATATAAAGGTTAATTATCGTGTATCGAGATGAATCGCTTGAACAAAAAGCAGTTTAAGTTCGTTTGATCAGCACTATGACCTAGAGTAGACAAATTCACGAGTTAGAGTATTTCCTGGTGCGTGAACTTCAGTCTTTTACTCAAGGACTGTGAAAAGCGTTTCACTGTAGTCTAGGCTAAAATTTCGGAGGAGTAGAGAACAGGATAATTTTCTTCCATGAAAATACATTTGTCATGGGTGAGACAAATGGTGAAAAGTTCAAATAACCACTTGTAAACATCCTCAGCACTACCTTTCAGGTCAAAATGAATTCCTGGAATACTAACTATTCGATTCGTATGCCCTAGCGCCAGCAGGAAATCCAGGAAGCCAGGGAGAGGAAGAATCAAAGGAGAAACCCAGAGTTCAAGTAGTTCAAGAAAACGATGGACGATCCTCAGGTGCCGTGTCATCTGGAGCGGTAGTAGTGGGTCCCAGAGATGAGCACAAGAAGAAAAACGATGGTCGAGAAGCTGCCCTCCATATCGAGTCGAAAGTGTTCTCAGAAGAAGAAATACAGATCTCGCCTCCTGGAAATAGTTATGTTAAGGAAGATAATTTTACTGAGATGATTTCGACGGCCCGACGATACGAAACTCAAGATAGTCTAGTTGGAAGGCTAACAGACAAAACGACAGCGCTACAACAAGCAAAAACTCTTAAACGTAAGTCAAATTTTGAAGATGAACTTGCTTGCCCTGATGTGGAGAGTGCAAGCTGTGATGACTGCTTTTTTGATGACGCCAAGACAATGATACAAAGAGTTCTTTCAGGTAATCATGATAGATGATGGTGTTATGGATTGTTTTCATCGATCAGTGGGTAGAATAGAATTATTCTATTGTTAATAGATTAGAACCATATATAAGAGCACTTTTTGATGACTTTTATGGCGCATTTTTTAGGCGAAAACCTAGTTTTTCTCTACTCGCTATCTATGAGCAGGAATAGACAGCGATTATATTATAGAAATCCGAAGTCATTCGAGTAAAAAAGGGTCAAAAGGCAGGTTTTTTGCGCCCTAGAACGAGCTCGAACTCACACTAACGAAGGAAAAGGAATGGAGAAAAAGTAAGAGAGAAGAGGAAGAAAGGAGGAGAAGAGAAAAAACAATGTGCTCTCTTACTTTTTATAATGCGTACTCTGGTTTTTAGCTGAAAAATAAACCGTTTGACGGAAGTGGTCCATTCGGCAGTAACATTTCCAAAAATCTGGTCAGATATACAAGTAATCAAATCAGTAAGATTTGCAATGGACTACTAGTAGAAATTAATAAGCGATGGGCAAGAAGTTACCCTCCAGAAGTGACTGAGTAGGATATGTCGCATGAAATTAAAATTTTTAGTATTTTCGAGCCGTTTATCGAATTCCGATCCTTTTCAAAATACTTAGGCAAATGTGATGCCAATAAAGGTGTAAGTGGGTTGACTAAAAAAGCCATTTGTAATTAGTCCAGTTGCGACTTTAGTCCATTTGTTTTGCCAATTAAAGCAAAATACAAAATATTTGAATGAATACAAAAATGGTAAACTAAAAATCTCTCTAACTTATACAATCTCTCCCTATGAACAATTCTAACAATACGTTTCTGAAGCAAAATTACATTCTGTGACAATAATGAGGATATGGGTAGACAAGTGAATAATATAGAGTACACAAAAATAAGATAAGACAAGACAATTGTACTTGACCTATCACTAACATCATGAGGTTAGGCCGCTAGGAGTAGAATGATGGTGATCTGTATACCGTTAAATGCCGCTTAGAAGCAGCGCCCCCCCCCCTATACACTCACACACACTTACAAGCCTCCCAGTTAAAGGCCCATCTACGTGCAAACAAAAAATTATATCCGATTATAAGCCTCCCTCAAAATATGTAGAGACGAATTCTTCTTTGTATACTGACGATTTGAACATTAATTTAACTGAACTAGTAAATGCAAAACGTGTTTTTTTGAAGCGCTTTTTCTGTTCTGAGTATAAGCCTCTGTCGAATCTTTTAAGCCACTCCTAGGTCCGAGGGCTTGTAAGCAACACGTAAAATTCACTAAGCGTTTAGTAGAACTTTACTTGTAAACGTTATAATCATTGTTATCCGTAGGTGATGATGATGGTAATGTAACGAAATTCTTGAAATCAGCTGATGTTGATAATCTAAGAATAAGCTCTGAAGAAAACCCGATTGCCAGATCACTAAAAAATGACAAGGAAACTGACCTTTCGGAAGAAACAGGACACAAAATATTCCAGATGGACAGAGCCATTACTGAAATACCTGATCATGATGAAGATAACACCAAGGTCAGCGTGAATATGAGGTCCACCTTAGATGACAAGGCAAAAAAGAAAAAAGGCAAAAAGGCCAGTGTAGGGACAGAAAGCAGTATCCAAACGAAAGAAGACAAGGAAGAAGGACCAAGATTTAAAGAAGGTATATATATAGTGCATTGAATCTGACTATAAAACTACAATAGCCTGAGAAAACATCCTACATTTGGCGACGCCACCTCTGGTTTCCGTACGGAATGACGTCTGAGAAACGAGCTACCCAGATCTGGATAGTGCTTCTGATTGGTCTTGCCGCGTGTGAAAGTTGCTTTAACAAATCAGAAGCACTACTAAGGTCTGGGTAATCACTCTACGTCATCGAATGGAATTTCTGCGCTCGTTTCTCAGACGTCATTCCCGGGGAAACCAGTGGTGGCATCGAGAAATGTCGACTGTTTTCTCAAGCCATAAAACTATAACAAAGTAAAAGCAAATTTTCCCGCATATTCCATGGATTACATATCGTTAAGAAAGTTATTTGATCCAAGAGAAATTGAAAACAATACTTAAATTCTTGTGGAAAAAAAATTTCATTATGGGGAACGTAAAAGTCCCAGATACCGGTGTTTTCAAGTTAGCTTTCAGCTGTATGATGGTGAACATTGGCTGCTTACAATTTACACAAACCACCCGGGTGGAGATCTTGTGCATAAACATTAAGACAGAATCCACCTGGAAATTGAGTAATTTTAATTTTCAGTGGACAGAAACCTTGTACCAGGATAATTTAAAGAATATTGCATTCTTTTTTTAAGGGCTAAAGATGTAGTTACTCATCTGTAATAACACCAAAGAAATTTTCTCGAGGGAGTCCGAGAAAATGAACGTCAAATTTCACAACAATTGTGAAAACACAGGTGAAATTCTGAAAATTTCATGCGCAAGATGTAATGTTGTGAAATTTGACATTTATTTTGTCGGGCTCCCATAAGAATATTCTTTGGTGTTATCACAGATATAGAGGATATTACATGGCCGTCGGAGATACGAAATTTCTCTTCTCGTGTTGAAAAAATATTTCAACACTCGAAGAGAAATTTCGTATCTTCAAGAGGCCATGTAATATTCTATTTATTATATAAACACCTATGAACTACCAAACCTTTCACTTTAATAGTTTTTTGGTGTGAAAGGCGCGATTTATTATGTAGCCATAGCAACGGTGATATTTTCACATGTGGAGATAACATGTTATTTTCACATGTGAAGATACCAAGTTTTCGCGCGAAAGCTCACCTGGTACTTCACTGGTGTTTATATAATAAGACTAATTACATCTATAGCCCTTGAAAAATGTAAAAAAGAATGCAATATTCTTGAAATTATTCTGGTCAAAGGTTTTTGTCCACTGAAAAATAA
>CALNXK010000053.1:2107500-2140000 GCA_942486035.1 Porites lobata | reverse complement strand
ATAGGAAACCGCGTGCGTGTCAAAAGCTCGGGGTTGGCCCCGGGTTAAAACTTTTCTTTGTCCTCAAAACGAAAACAAGCTTTTACATGTCACACGTCTAATCAAAAGTGCCATACATGTGTTCGCGTACTGTTCTTAATGAATTAAAAAATCTTCACTCACAAACAAACTATTCCCTTCCGACGCAGCTGGAATTGACTGATGTATAACGCTTATACATGTACATGTCTACGACCGAAAGAAATCGTTTCGTTGCATAAAAGATAAAGTAATTATGCCGCTATAAAATGCAACCCTGGGAAAGCATTAAGAGCCACAAAGTTTTAAGCGGTATGGCTTGAAAACATCGACCAGCGACAAAGTAAGACAAACATATTTACAATTCTTCACGATATCGCAAAGGCTCTCTGCGAAATCAACAAAATGCACTTCCAGCCTGTTTGACCGACAAAGATCATCCTCAGGCTACTAGCTGCAAACCTATCTACCACGGTAAACCAGTTATCTGTAACTTCTGTTCTTATCCAGCAAAACCAGCATGACGACTACAAACAAAATGATATGGCAAGCTTTGCAGAAGCGAGTTGTACAAGGCGCCGACGAAGTCGGAACGGAACATTTTGTTTGTGAGTGAAGATTTTTTAATTCACTCAGAACAATACGCGAACACATGTATGGCAGTTTTGATTAGACGTGTGACGTATAAAAGCTTGTTTTCCTTTTTGGACAAAGAGAAGTTTCAAGCTGCGAAATGGACCTTGTCACGGTTTTCGACGCCATCTTGACGAGTAGGCAAACGTGTGAGAAATTACAGTGTTTGTATGAGAATCTAATGTCGAATGATTTCCGTAAAACGGCTGTTCTGAAAAAAATATGACTTGTAAACTAAAGCTACAAAACAAAGGATTGTACTTAAAATTTTTTGGGCGTACCTGTGCTTAAATTTCTCCAGAGGCTTGCTTTAGATTTTCCATATATTTGTCTCTAATTTTTCCCGGGACTTTCTTACAGACAAATGTATAGAAAATTTTAAAAAGTGGTTCTAGGTCTTCTAGCGCATCTAACGCCCTCAATTTTTTCAGTAGATTCCTTAGGAGTAAAGCTTTAGTTTACAATTCATATTTTTTTCAGAACCGCCATTCTACGGAAATTATTCGACATTAGATTCTTATACAAACACTGTAATTTCTCTCGCGTTTGCATACTCGCCAAGATGGCGTCGAAAACCGCGACAAGATCAATTTACCCTTGTTTCGTTTATGGCGAGGCGCTTGTCCTTTTGAAAGAATTTTGAACATTTTACACATTATGCTCGAGGAACCTACGTTATTGAAAGAAAATTTATGTATTTATAAATGTTTCATAGACGTTTTATATATTTTTGATAGAGTTTTCAAGAAAAATTGGGAAATGCGCCCGATTTGAGACAATTTTAGTGTTAATTTTTGCCATGTACTCAGCCAATTTTACTTGTGGGAGCGGATCCACGATCCAGTCAGCGTTACGCGAATTGCTTTTAACGGTAAACTTATGGCTTTTCGAATAGAAATTTTCAAGAAACAATTTGTCTGTTTATTGTTTTCTGTTTGTTTATTCATAACAGTTGAAAACATGATCGCCGACATCTAAGTCTTCTTAACTTGCGTTTCATTCTATTTCTTATTACACGCATCACTTCTGCGAAGATGTCAGCGAATTTTATTAAATTTTTTCTTTCCAGTTCAGCAACCAGTGAATGTTATTTGAAAATATGTTACTAGTTATTCTAGATAGATAGTAAGTGATTTTTTAAAGGTTGGTTGCGCTAATGGTCACGCAAAAACCATTTTGGAAGTAACAACTTTATGAAATCGCTTCTCTTACGGTGCATGTCATTGGTAGTCGACTTTGCCTTGTTAGGAGGAACCAACTCAGTCCTGGTCTTTTGGGGATTAATAGTGTATTCCGTTTTTCGTCAAATATTACCTAGTAAAACAATAACGCTTTTTGCAGCGCATCATTTACATCACAATATACAGGTTTTCCTAAAGAGCACTCGGGCGATCGCATATCATGCAGTAATTCCATATTAGGAAGTAAATTTTGATTGGTTCCCAAAGAAACCCCAGCATTGCGACAGAGTTATAGGCTTAAGGGTTATATGCTTCTGGCATTTCAGTATGACGTTTTGTAATTTATTGTTACAATGGTATACAATATAAGCTAGTTTTTATGACTAACGTTTGGAATTCTGTGTTTACTAGCATATTTTTTAGCTAATTTTTATGATTGTAAAGCGCATTTGATCATATCACCGTAATTGGCTCCTGATCATATGTATATGTAAGTTTGCGCTATAGAAATATTAAATATTATTATTACTTAAGAGTCAATAATCTTGTTATTGCTATGGCAACCCTTCCCTCGCAATTATCATTGCCTACACTCTTTTGGGAATCAAAGAAGCAAGGAAGACGCTTATAAGAGTAAATTGAACGCGGTGTTTATTGACAGGTCAAGCACCTTCGGCTGGCAACTACCTGGAAAAACAAAACGAGAAAATGTTGGTGAAAGGTAACATTACTGAAACTTTACCACATCGGGAGGCGTTACAGTCAAACACTAAGACGCTCAGAAGTGCTTCCCAAGAAAACGTGACTTCAGATACTGGTAAACTGGCACAACAAAATGCCCAACAAACGCTTAACAAAGCGAGTGAATCTAAAGGAAAAGCTCATCACGCAGATAGTATGGCACAAGACAAGGCAAAACACCCTAAGGATGTTCTTAGATGTAAGTAATGTTTTTAAAAAGTAGCTTCATTTTTGTTATTGTTTTTGGTACCATTTACTGTACCTCTAAATTTTGACAATAGAAAGAAAAGCCTTCCTGTCATTAAACTAAGTCAGAAAATGGTTGGCATTATCAGAACACCTTCAATAAGAAGAATTTTAAATATAAGGAAATTTACGTAAACAACATTGGAAGAAATACTACTCTATGCCTGTCTGTGTCAAATCTTAGCGTCAAAAATATGTCAGCATTTAAACGTTTTAGGTTTTGAGGTCGTTTCATTCAAAGGCGATCGGTAAATTTTGTCTGAAACGCAGACTGACTTCGAGGGTTCTAACAAAAGTGGGTCTCTTCTAGGCACCCCAAGGGGTCGTGGCGTCCCAGGAAGAAGTATTTCGTATGAAAAGGGGTCAGTTTTAGATGCTGAAGAAAACAGAGAACTGGAGTTCAAATCCCTCGTAAGTGCCCCTTCTTGTTCTCTGCCATGGAAAATAATGGAAAAGGCAAAGAAGTTCATTTGTGCCTGTTTAAATGCTGATAGACATGGCATCATTTACTTTGGTGTTGGGGATAGCCTGGAGAAAGGTTCGAAATATCACCATGGAGAAATTATTGAGCTTGACGTTGAGCAAATGAGGGATGACATCAACAAAGCATTTCAGTTTGTCCTTGATGATCATATTAAAAGCGATGCTGGGCCACTGCAAAAAGGTGGAGAACAGAATTGCGTTAATATGTACTTCGTCCCTGTAAAAAGTCAAGGAATTCGTTCTCATTCATTCGTCATTGAAATAGAGGTGGCTCGCGATTGGCGATTCTGCAAAGATAAAGTTTATTACTCCAAAAGCTGGATTGAGAAGCGAGGGGTATTCAAGGAATGTGGTGAAAAGAGAGCATTGAGCGACTTTTTTAAGGTCAAGGATGAGTTTGATGACGTTGCAATTCGTACCAATGGCGCGTCTACCAGTGTTAAACCATATGAAGTCGAAAGCCAAGTGAAGAAACCTCTAGAGGTAAAGTACAAGGACTGGAGGAAGAAGAAAAGACAAGGTAATGACGTTTTGAAAGAGAAAGTAATATAACAGAAATGATAGATAAATGAGGTCCTCAAACACATTATCTATCCCAAATCGCTTACAATTAAGATATGTAACGCCTTTTTGGATCTCCATAATGGCTAAAACTAAGATGAGCTGAGGGCCAAGTAATGAGTAAAACATGCTACCTTCATAAAATCTCCTACCAAGATCTTGAAATCTTGGGACAAGATTAACCTTCATACTCTTTAATTTTAGTTTTGCAAATTGTTTATTTTACCCACTATCACTGATGGCATCATTCTTACTTCAGTGAATTTAGAAACCAAACTTTTCGTCAACACAAGAGCTTAGCCTGAATTGAAAACTAGTACTGTGGGATACCATGGGCGGATCCAGGGGGAGGGTGCAGGGGGTGAGCACCCCACCCCCCATAAGATGACCTGGGGCTTTCTAATACCCCTGGTATTCTGTATTAAAATTTTCTTTTCGTCACAAGTCAGTTACGCCATTCCTTAGTGGTGCACCTCCTCCTAACAAGAATCCTGGATCTGCATCTGGTTAGCGCCCTTATTTCTATCAGTGGTAACGGAAAATAACATACGATGGCTTCCTAGGTCCCGTAAATTAGTGAAAACGTCTCAATGGCTAAACGGTATCTTTTTAAGGAAAAGACGCCGCTTTCTTATTCCGTGATTTACCGAATTTTCTGCCTTTTTTTCAGGTGCTCACGAAATACCTGAAGGTGAGTGCGATTTTTGTTCTTTCACAGGCCGTGGCCCTGTCAGCGTTTAGCTGCGACTAACCAAGAACAGTATGCATGTTTCAATGCACCCTAGGCATAGTCAACAAACTTAGATAAGCAACATTCTCATCTTTATTTTACAGAACTCAATTTGGACGATGCTGACGCCAAAAGATACAGTGATGTTTTAAAAGAGAGATTACGTGAGCTTAACTTCAAAGAAAATGGTTTCATGCTCATCGCAAACAAGTTGCCTGCCCAGTACAGAGGAACAGCACATTTTTCGTTCTTACAAAACATACCTTGGATGGCCGTGTTTGACCTGTTTGATCCTTCCTCCAAGCAAGATGGCTTACACCATGCCTGTAACGAGACAAGCGACGCACCACGGGCAAAAATCAGAACCCTTGACGAATTCAAAGAAATATCACCAGACAAAGATTCACTTATCTCAACTCGAAGTACAACTTGGATTTTTAACAGTGAAGAAATGCAAAAAGGGGACTGGATTAAGTGTTCCAAGGACTGTTTGTATCGCGCTTTGTCAGCGTACAAACAATGTTTTCCTCCTGGAAACCTCATATGTGTTTTCCTCTGTGTCAGTGAGACGGCTGTTAATGAAATGGCAGATATCATGGAGAGCAGTTTTAGCATTCTTGGAAATTGGGCAAGGAGTTGTGTAACTATTCTAAGTGAGTCCAGAACTGTGGTGGAGCCATTTATCAAGGCTTCAAAACTGTCACTACAGAAAGAACTTGCCGAATGTTCGGTAACTGGCATTCCATGTAGTCTTCTGAAAGAAATTGTACGCGAATTGGTGGGGCCATCTAAATTCGAAGAAAAAGGCGCAACAACAAAGCTACCCTACTTTACTGGCTTTAAGGAGGTGCTCAACAAAACTATCAACTCTTGGGATGATTTAGAATTATATTGTCCTAAACCTCCATTGCCCAGATTAGCAGAAGAAATTGGTAAAGAAAGGGACGCATTCTACAAAGGTGCTCAGGTTAGCCAGGTAAACCTGTTCCATGGTCACAGCATCCCACGGAGTCTAGAGAAAGATGTGAGTGCTAAGGTTGCAAATGCACTAAAGTCCCTGACGAAAGAAAATGTTTTCGAAAACTACCAAGTGAAAACTATCACTGTTTCCTATGAGCCAGGATCTGGCGCAACCACCCTGTGCCGTAGAGTCCTTTGGAGTAAGAAAGGAGAATATCGCTGCGCTGTGGTAAAAGCCATAACGTCATTAACCGATTACCAGATTGAGAAATTGCAGTGCATTGGTTACGATGAAGAGAATATCCACTATTCTCGTCCAGTTCTGGTGCTCGTTGACAATTTTCCAGAGAGTGATGTGCGCCTGTTAACCGAGCATATCAAGAAGAGGCAGACGAGATGCGTTTTACTGACTACATTGCCAATCTCAAAGACCGGGAACAATTTTGAGATTACTCTTAGAAAGTTGGATGAGGAAGAGACTACTCGTGTGAAGGATATCTTAAACAATATCACAGGCATCGACAGTGAGAGAAGACGTGAAGCTGAACAGGTCCTGGAAAGAGAAAAGAGGTTCATCTGGTTTGGGTTAGAACTTTTTGGACGAGAATACCAAAACATCGAAGAAAGGGTTCAGAATCACATTGGCAACATTCTAGGGGCCTTCCTGGGAGAACGTGTAGAGGAGCACCAAATGCTACTTGCCATGTGTTGCTTTTTCAACAAGTACAGCGACGGCAATATCATCCTTCCGCATTCAGTAGTCCTGGACTTCCTTTACTTAAGGCTCTCTGGGACCGAAACGAAAGGTCCTAGCATTCAAGACATCCATGAAGCTTTCGGAGGACTTCTCCTGGAAGTGCAAGACGATAAGCACGGTTACTATGGCTGGCGACCGGCGCATTCCCTAGTAAGTGAAGTTGTCACATCCAGAATAGATGTCGAGGAAACTGCCGTACTCGCTCTGGAAAAGGTTGTCCACGGAAAGGCCTACGTGACGAAGTTCTTAAAACAGCAAGTCTTCAGGCTATTTTTGGACCGCAAAAGAATATCTGATCCAGTATTACTGAAGGAGCAGGCCGCTGATGAGGGTAACGTTGGCACCGATTTAGAAAATGAAGTGTTTGGATTTTATGGGAGACGTACGAGATATTCCCCCGTTATCGAAGAAATTTTGGAAAGGGAAAGTAGTGTTCGAGAAGCTGGAGCCCTGAAGGTTCTTCTCGCAGTATGCGAACAGGCGACTCAAACAGAGGAGAAAGCCTATGCTTGGCAGCAATTAGCAAGATTTATGGGGTACGAGATGCGCACAAAAGTTATGGATAAAGATGAAGATCTGCATCAAAGATTGTACAACGCCATGAAGAAAGAAAGTACTACTAAACATCCCATGCCCCAAAATGGAATCGATGCTGCGCACAAATCTGTCGATATTGCTGTTTCTCTCCAGCCCAGCTACACAAACCACTATAATTCAAAAGGTGTGCTCTATCTTCTCCAGCTTAAGGATTACAAGCCTCCATCGCTTCGCTCATTATCTGAAGCAGTCGAAATATGTCGCAAAGCGTTGGAAATTTACGACAAAGCTCTGGCGACGTCTAAAGGCGCCAATCATTTCCCAATGATCGGGAAAATACAAGCCATTATTCTGCTACTTGAAATTGTCAAGGATCTACCCTGTTTTCACTCTGACGATATGAAGTTCACGAGATATTTAAAAGAAGGACACGCTCCCTCCGAAGTGGTAGAGGTGCTTTCTTTCGAACAGCAAAGTTTCGTGCAGAGTCTTAGTTCCACGATACTTGACGTACTCAACGAGTTGTTTGGAAATGTGAAGCTCAAGCAAACGACCACCTATGATGAGAATGAAATACGAAGCCTTAACAATGCGAAGATAAGGGGGTCTAATCTGCGGAGAAAATTTTACGAAATCACTGGATTAGACAAGACAGAGTTGTGCAGTGAAGAATACTCAATTCGCTTGTTGTCTTCTGCTAGCCAAGACCTTGCTCTCTATCAACAGCAGGTTCAAGACATTCTTTACATTAAAGACGAGACCCCTTACAGTTCATGGTCAAAACTTGATAACAATGATGTGCATTTAATATATCAACTTTTGAAATCCCTTTGCCTTCTTGGCCATGGCAGCCACAATGATATGCTTATTTGTTCGAAGGCGTGTCTTCATCTTAAAGAGAAACCCCCGGTTGACGACCTCGACAAAATAATCAAGATTTTTGTGGAAAAGTTTCCTAACTCAGAATGGGCCAATCTTTTCTACTATATGATTCACTTTCCTATTCCCAGTGGTGGCCTTGCCCAATACACTCCACAAACCAAGGAGGCAATCAAGAAGTGTGTCACCATTGTTCAACAAAAGGCAGGTTCTGGGTTTCGAAAATCTGGTGCCGAGTACTTCCTTGGTAAGGGTATTGGACTCAACGCCATTGTCAATAGTCATGAATTTCAGTGGGTGGAAACAAAATGGAAAACCAAAACACAATTTTGGCGAGGCAAGGAACCCTCTGAGAAGTTGGAACGTGTGAAAGGTCAAAAAGAAACAGGCAGAAAGGGGATCATTTCATACCATGGAATCCAGATCAACTTTGACAACACACTTTACCCAAATGAAAGTAGAGACGATTTGTGGTTTTACCTTGGTTTTACTGTTGCTGGCCCCTACGCCTATGATCCTGTGGATAATGACACTTACGACTCTATTAAGAGGCAAAGTGCGTCCCTAGTACCTGCAACGTTTAGTGCATTTTCCGAACGCTCAACTCACAGCAGCCAATTGAGCAATAACACTAGTAAGTGTGGTGCACGAAGAAAAGTTCGCTTGCATCAACCTCAAGCAAAGGACTTTTTGTTAGAAGAAAACTCTAACGAGAACGATTCCAGCGATCCCGAAATTTTCCATGACATACCTGAAGCCTCTGATGACAACAACGGATTGATTACCGTTGGTGGTCGTTTCAACGCGTTAATTGAACGGAGAAGTGTTCAAAATACTCACAATGAGTCTGAATCACGTTGGAATGGCAACAAGCAAGCGTCGTCTAAGGACCAATGGCAAACAGTTCAGAGGAAGACGTCTAAAGGCAGAGAAAGCCAAGCAAAGGTAGATGAAGTGAAAGACAGGAGCGTCTTAGGACGCCGAGGATCTACAAAGAAGTACTTTGATTTAAAATGCGAAACCCGTGACGGAAAACTGCATCACGGAGCTTTTGTTTTGGGGTCTAGAAAGGCACAAGAATGCCGTAAACACAAGTTGGGGAGTGGCAATGAAGAAACTGATCGGTGTAACTACGCACATGGCTGGAGGGGCGATACTCTTCAGTTTGTTTGCACGAAGTGTACTGACGAGGGCAAGTTCCTCTGCAATGAGAAAGTCAAACATGAACCTTATATTTGGAATCTGGGTCCGTATCTCAACAGCCGTGGGGAAGTCTGGAAGTGTTAAAAGACGTATGAATTCAGTAGTAGTTGGGGTAGCTTGGAGAGCATTCCGGTCTTTGACGACGTTGTTTCTGATTGGGAGTAAAATGTATTTTTGATATTTTAGATTAAATGTAGTCTGCCATATTCATCACTCAAAGAGACAACCCGGCCTTCGCCGGTGATTAATGATACGCGGACAACTCAATAACTTTGCCATGTTTTGATTTGCTGATTCAGTCCAGCATCCACGCTTGAAGTACTAAATAAAGTAAGGTTTAACTGGCACCATGCACAATCCACAGCCAGAGAGTATGGCTTACTTCATGGCCTTTCCAAGGAATCTGAAGCTTGTTGATTGCCCTCGCAGAGGCATCCTAGTAGCTCGCGCGTATATGTAGAAAAGTACTTACAGTTGAAATATACAGTCGATATATGCCAGGAAAAATCTCCATTTGCTTGAACTGGGGCCGCACGCAAATGTTCGCTACTGTTCGCGCCCGCAAGTAAGAGATGGTTAGCATGACGTAAAACAGAAAATCCTGAAGGGACCACTTAGGTAGATTTTGTGACACTGTAAAGTCATAAGCGTTATCAGTGACATTCAGTGTGGAGCAGCTGTTTTGAAAGTTATGGACCTCTCTTTGGGGGAAATAAGACTCAGTCCACAAAAAGGCAAGACGAGTGAATCAACGGCTAGCTAATCACTAGCAGAACGATGACGATTACAGACATTCTTCGACAGTTAAATCCTGTGCTGACTTATTCCCTGCTCACAGATGTCCTTCTATAAGTTTGAAAAAGGACTAGAACGCACGAGCGTGAATTGATCAAACCTTTGAAGTTCTCAAGGCTTACTTTCCGGCAAATAAGATAAACTGTATGTAAAAATTAAAAGAGAAATAGCGAAACTTTCCAACTTCTGATAAAATATTTTCTTACGGTTTAGAATAAACTAAACTAGGAATGTTCTGATCAAAGCTGTCTAAATCGAACTGATTCAGTGCATGGAACCATGCGTTTTCTGTTTTTATCTCACCTATTGTATGGAGTATGTGTGAAAATCTTCATTATGAATCGGTATGTTTCAAAGAGCTACACAACGGCCAAGGATACCATTGACTGACAATATACGGGGCGGGGGCAGCTGTGGAGTCAACTATTACTAGTGGTAAATGCAGCCGTTGCTTGATCGTTATCTCGAAATTTGCCAAGCGAATTGCACTATGCTAGCGTTGAGTTAGATGAGTTACAATGGGTCAATGTAACAATGAATAGAATCGTTACTGAAAAACTATTTTTCGGAAAAAATTCCTTTGAAGAGTTTTGAGACAGTCATGTGTCGATTTCAAACCATAGAAGTATATCTCTGTAGTCCTAATGTACACACTATTACTTAATTTGTGTAGTCCTCGCTCTCACTTTCGCCATGAACCGTGACATTACTATAAAAATAAAGGAGCATGCAAGAATGAGACATTTTCATGCCAAAGATCATTTTTCAAGAGTTACAAGTTTAAATATCAGTCCGGAATTATAGCTTGAAATTTTTAAACAAGGGGAAAGCGAGTTCGTTTGTTAACTGAGGTGGGCTCCTTTAAGGAACAAGAAAAAGGAAAATAATAAGACAAAAACAAACACAAAAACAACTTACACAAAAAGACCTGCCATAAAATAAGGAAGTGTTCTAATGTATTGTGTCTGTCTCAGTACAAGTTTGGTCTTATTGGTAAGCTTCAAATGGCACTTAACTTCATCTTTCCTTCAAAGACTGTTATTCCACAGATCTCACCTCAGTTAGCTCTAGAGGGCCATAAGAGGAATGGCCTAGAATTGTACTTATGCTGTATTATACTGCAGTCTTAAGAGCGACTTTCTGTAAATACCACGGATAGGTGTGCAAGATGGAAAAATCGAAATCCCCCAAACTTTGTCACAACAAAGCCCTTTGGAAACTATTTTAGAAAATACAAAACTCAGTTCGTTTGACTTAATATTTTCCAAAATAATAATATTTTTTAATTTTCACCTTCGAGAGGCCTTCAAACCACCGAAAAATGTGCTTGATACCCTCGCTTCGTGAATGGAAACGGAAACTAATACCATAACTTTTCTTACATTAAACAATGTTATGATCCTTCCTTTCTACCTAAACGTTGTTGCAATTTCAAAAGATTTCAATCTGATTTTTTAATATTTTTTCAAAATTACCCTCTAAATCAGCATTATCGCGACCATCAATTTTGCCATTTTTCAACGGCGAAAATCCCTTCCTGGTACATGGCTTTCATTAGAAAAATGGTATTCCAGAGAAAGAGCAATGTTTCCCCTATCAATCTGTGAAATAAAATTCTGGGGCAATTGAAACTGCAAGTTTTTACAACGGAAAACATTTACGGTACTCGCGTGATTTACGACCTCTGAGCTTGCAGTTGTCGTGATGAATACAAGCGAGAACCTAGACAGCACTTGAAACCCTGACGCAAATTAGCCCCTTTTCTACCAGTTTAAACACCAAAAACGATTTTAGATTTCACAGTGGTAAATGTTCAAAAGGAAAAGCAATTTTATTGTGCGAAAGTGTGCTATGAACTTCTTGACTACAAACACTTCCCTTACGTGCGTATTTGTTTACTTTTGCCGTACACATATGTACAAAATGGCTAATAATGTCGGTAGCTATTCTTTCAAATGCTCTCATTTCTTATGAACCAAATCGTTATAGCTATAAAAAAAGGAAAACATTTTGACCTACCTCACATTATTTGACAACAGACCCGAATCCTTTACTGCCTTTAGCGAAACAAGATTGCGTGACAAAGAACTTTGAGACCCAGGTTATACCGCGCAGACAGATACCATTCCGAAAAAGAAACTCACGCGGCACCTTCTGTAGCTATAAAAGCGAAACATGTAAAAAATCAAAATCCTTAGTTTCGTTGACTTATCTGCCAGAGCGACCCTGCAAACGTAACCCTAAAAAAATATTTTTTCGTCAAAAGACTATATAGGGGTGGGCCCTTATACAGGGGAACCGCGATATAAAGAACCTACGAATAATTTACTTTACCTCGATAATAGTAAAATATGCCGTAAAACCTATATTAAAGCCCCCTGTCAAATAACCCCCCTCCCTCTGATTAGCCCCCCCCCCCCTTCTATCAAGCACCCGCTTCCCACCCGTAATTATTCTTCACTAATAAATGAAAGACTGTATTAATAAATCACGACCGTAAAGGCTTCGTGTGGACTGATCCGGGATTGTTTATTTACCAACGGGAAGTTCGGATTTGATAATGATTTTCGAGTGCATGACCTAAAACCTCCTGTACTTGAGCTTTTCCACTTTGTAGGCTTTATGGAGAAGCGATACCATCTTAGTTTCTAAATTAAACATATTAAGCCCCCCGTCTCTATTAAGCCCCTCCCCCTCAAATGAGCTTGAAATAATAAGCCCCCCGGGGGAGCTTAATAGAGGATTTACGGTATGAAAAAAAAAAACGATATAACGATACCTCGTTATAGCGAGCAAATTTCAGGGGCACTCAACGACTCTTTTCTGTAAAATATATCATGGGAGAAGTAGATATTGCCTAGAATTTTCTATAGCTTGAGGACGCCTAAAAATTTCTAGACGACCGTTCCGTTCCTGTTTAATTTTCGAAGGTTATCTTATAAATTCCCTACGATTTTCTGAAGTTTAATTTTTCAAATTTTACATCCCAGGTTAGGCTAATTTTTCATAGAAAAGAGGAAGCCTAAAATGGTCGGATTCAAACATGTGATTGAGAGAGGAATCAGAAAAATTCTCACTTTCGTGATACGTTAAATTGCATCTAAAATTTTTGGGAAAATAATCCTGAAGCCCTTGTAATTTCAAAAATGCTCAATGCAAGTTTCCCTAGGATGACCGAACAGGAACAAATTTTACAAGCCGCTTAGAATGCATTTCTAGAGATCTAAAAGTACTCTGGGTGCACCATTGAAAAATGTTTTCAATGAATTTAGAAGGAAACCGTCGTTGGGTGGCTCAGAAATTTTTTTAGGCCCTTGGCCCTTCGTTAAATCAAGGTTCCACCGTAGTCTTTTGTTTTCATCACGCTCGTTTTAAAATACGATTATGAATTCCTTACTTGTATTCTTAGGAAAAAGCGCTAAGTCGTAGTCTAAAATGTCATCCGTCCCTTCCCTCCACCCCCTAAGGGGCCACAGCAGGTTTCGGGGTGGGGCGAAGGCACGCATAACACTTCAGACTAGACATGGCGGGGCTAAAAAACCTGCATAACCTTATAGCACCTCTTGTGTTTAAATTTTCTGTAGTTCTGGCAAACTCGAACAAGTTTTGCATTTCTGAGGAACGTTTTGCCAAAATATAGGTTATGGCACATGTCAAGCCAGAGAAAGTGAGCAGTTTGATAGAAAATGTCAAGTACGACTGAACAACGCCCGTAAAAGCGCCCCTTATGACTCGGGCGGGAGGGGGAGGCTGGGTGGGGAAGGGAAACTCTGAAATTGAGCAAAGAGGACCTAGCTCTAAGCACACCGTCTGCTTTTTAGTTGTCCGTTTCCCTTGGCAATAAATTTTACCCACAGTGTCGAGCAACTCTTTAAAGGAGATTGCAAGCCCTTATATTTGGGCCCGTCAGGAACGCTCAGCGGTGAAACCAAAGATCGCGGCCTCAAAAAACTTATTTTAACTTACTGAAAGCTGTTTTTTCTTGACCTATTTAACTTATCGTTAGGAAAGAAGAAAAGGAATCTCATAATTAGCGTATGTATAAAACTATCAAGAAATCTCGAAATTCTGGGTTTTCTAAGAGAACAAATACTTTCGAAAAATTTAGGAGAAAGTCCGTGGACTGGAAATAACTCGCTATCAATTATCCCGAAGATATCCGAATATCTCACTTTTCAAGCCCACGTTAATTCGCTTCATTTTTAAGGGGAGCCAACATTAGCCGCGCCACTGTTATTTTTTTGCGCCTGGGTATCTCACGTTATGCTTACGCGTATCCGCAAGTGTGTCTTACATCCTACGCTTACGTAAAGGTTATATACCTGGAACGATGGGGTATGTGATATATTCACCTGGTACCGCCCCGAGGGCTACGTGTGTAAGACTGTTCCTTTTCAGATTTTCAATAGCAATGCAAAAAACAATAGCTTTTAGTTAGTGCGAACGGCCTTTCCTTCTCTTTTATTTTCGTTTCCTTTTTTTCTCAAAAAACGCAGTTTTTTTTTCAAGGTGCGAGGGGCGCGATCATTGGTTTCACCGCTCCAGCGTTCCAGACGGACGCAACTATACGGCTTGCAATCTTCTTTAAAGAGTTGCTCAAAAATATGAGCGAAATTTATCTCCAAGGCAGACTCACAGCTAAAGCGCAGACGGTATGGTTAGACCTAGGTCCCCTTAGCTCCATTTCAAAATTCCCCCCCTCCCCCTGCCAGAATCATTAGGGGCGCTTATACGGGCGCGGTTCAGTCGTACTTGACATTTTCTATCAAACTGCTCACTTTTTTCTGGCTTGACATAAGCCTATATTTTTCCCAAACGTTGCTCAGAAATGCAAAACTTGCTCGAGATTGCCAGAACTACTGAAAGCTTTGCTTTTAACACCAGAGGTGCTCTAAAATTATGCAGGTTTTCTAGCCCCGCTATGTCCAGTTTGAAATGTTCTGCGTTTCTTCGCCCCACCCCAAAACGGGCTGCCGCCCCTTAGGGGTGGAGGGAAGGACGGATGACATTTAAGACTAGGAATTAGCACTTTTTCCCCTAAATGTCATTTTTCTAAGGATACAAGTAAGGAATTCATAATCGTATTTCAAAATGTGTAAGCAGGCGTTTATGGAAAGTAAGAGAATATAAGGGCCAACCACTTCATAGTCTGTTGTGGAAAATATGTTTTTTCAGTCTTACGTTTTCATAATCGCTCTAGCGGATAAGTCAGTGAAACTAAAGATTTTGATTATTTACATGTTTTGCTTTTATAGTTACAGAAGGCACCGCGTGAGTGTCTTTTTCGGAATGGTATCTGTCTTCAACCTGGGTCTCAAAGTCCTTTGTCACGCAATCTCATTTCGTTAAAGGCAGTAAAGGATTCGGTTCTGTTGTCAAATAATGTGAGGTAGGTCAAAACGTTTTCCTTTTTTATAGCTATAACGATTTGGTTCATGAGAAATGAGAGCATTTTAAAGAATAGCTACTGACACTAAAGCCGTTTTGTAGATATATGATAACAGTTACAGATACGGCAAAAGTAAACAAATACGCACGTAAAGGAAGTGTTGTAGTCAAGAAGTTCATAGCACACTTTCGCACAATAAAATTGCTTTTCCTTTTGAAAATTTACCACTGTGAAATCTAAAATCGCTTTTGGTGTTTAAACGGGCGGAAAAGGGGCTAATTTGCGCCAGAGTTTCAAGTGCTGTCTAAGTTCTCGCTTGTATTCATCAAAACAACTGCAAGTTTAGAGGTCGTAAATCACGCGAGTACCGTAAATGTTTTCCGTTGTAAAAACTCGCAGTTTCAATTGCCCCAGAATTTTATTTCACAGATTGATAGGGGAAACATTGCTCTTTCTCTGGAATACCATTTTTCTAATGAAAGCCATGTACCAGGAAGGGATTTTCGCCGTTGAAAAATGGCAAAATTGATGGTCGCGATAATGCTGATTTAGAGGGTAATTTTGAAAAAATATTAAAAAATCAGATTGAAATCTTTTGAAATTGTAACAACGTTTAGGTAGAAAGGAAGGATCATAACGTTGTTTAATGTAAGAAAAGTTATGGTATTAGTTTCCGTTTCCATTCACAAAGCGAGGGTATCAAGCACATTTTTCGGTGGTTTGAAGGCCTCTCGAAGGTGAAAATTAAAAAAATTATTATTTTGGAAAATATTGAGTCAAACGATCTGAGTCTTGTATTTTCTAAAATAGTTTCGAAAGGGCTTTGTTGTGACAAAGTTTGGGGGATTTCGATTTTTCCATCTTGCACACCTATCCGTGGTATTTACAGAAAGTCGCTCTTAATGTGTATTTTGTCACTTACGGTTAACCGCATGGCTTGAATGAAAGGCTTTTCGATTGGTAGATTAAAACAATTAACACCTGCGCATATAAATCAATCATAAGGCCCTAATCATTCCACGAAAATATAATGAAACGATTAACACAAAAGGCTTTTGTACAGGTACGGAAGATGCATCCAAAAACAAAAGTAAAATAAACCAAGTTTTTGTTACCTGAAAAAGTCCTTTAAGCTCTCTTAGGTTTAATTTAACCATTTCCGGTTAAAGTTGATACCAACCACAAGTGGCCGGTTTTGTGCTGCGAAATAATGGCAGAAACTAAAAAAGATACGAAGAAAATGTCTTATAAAGCTGCATATTTTGGCGAAACAGATGTAATAAGTGCTATCAGTAACTGCAGCGGGCAGTCCCAGTGTTTCACTAGTCTTTTTCGTTGACACTCTGGGGGGTGGGGGGGAGGGAGTCTCGAAGACGGACCGTTAGAGCATGTTTCAAAAATGTAAGCTTTCAGTATACGGAATATACAGAGAATATCTTGCAGTTAAAGGAACACCTAACGTCAGAGGGCTCGGCAACCTCGTTCCCAGGACTATTTTCAAGCCCTGGGGACGAGGCTGGGAACGTTAAATTCAAAACTCAAATGTTTTGTCAACTGTGTTATCCGCGAGTTATAAAAAACACTGTTACAAACACCGGGACTGAATTTGCTCCAAGCCAGGGAAAAGCGCCCTGGGGACAGGGTTGACCCTGGACCAGTTCTAGAGGAGCAAACTAAAGATTTACACTGAAAAATTCGCAGACGATTTTTAGCGCAACACTTATTTGAGCGAAGTCCGTTGGCAGCAGACGAGTTTCACGGGAAGATTCAGTTTTAGCTCAACAAAGGTAGCGAATAGGGTTCCAAAAAGGCCTTGTGCAGAAAATTGACGATAGGCATGATGCAACTGAATCAACTCGCGCAGGGGCACCTAACGACCGAATTTTTCCAAATTGCTGGTTTGCAAGTGTCGTCACGACCTGGCCATGTTGTTGGTCAAGAACAGAAGCATCTCCCTCCTCTGGTAACCTGCTCATCAGATAGGTGGGCCCTCACCTGTCCACCTGTCTACCAGGATTCGAGTACGCACCACGATTGGCCAGTTTAAAAAGACATTGTCGATTTGCCATTTAGAATGAAAGGAAATTGGAAACGCATTTCCGGTCATTTCCGGTCATTCGTTGAGTCCGTTGTGGACGCAGAACAAGGATATTGGCTGTAGCGGCGAATAATAAGAACTAAAAGTTTAATCATACACGAGGCTGAATGACTTACAAGTATCTTACGAAACGATCACCATACATATCCATTAGTTACGACAAAAGAAATTCTTAACACGAGAAAAACTTAAGCTGAAACGGCTTACAACTTGAAGAAAACTTGAGGTTATTTCACGTTGGCCTCGTGCACGCCAGTAGGGACTTTAAGATCCAACGACGCGGACGACAACGAGAACGTCAAAAAAACAATAGCAACTTCGCTCGTGCATCACACTTTTTTGTACATTTCTTTCCCGTTTTTGCACGACTACGACGTGAACATGCCTAATTTCGCGTTTTATGGAGGACATAAACAAGCAACGACGAAATTTTATTTCTCTTTCTGAGCTTGAATTTCGTCCCTTGAAATTCAGCTTCAGAAGGGTTCGCCTACAATTGACAAAGTAAGTGGGTAGGAATAATCGCTATAAAGACTGAAAGGACGCAAATTCACTTTTTAAGCGACGTTCTTGTCGCCGTCGCGTCGTTGGATCTTAAAGTCCCTAGTAACGAGGCACCGTGCGCATGCTCCTAAAAAAACAGAGGGGAAACCCGCTGGTCAAGATACCAGCTGTTACATCGGCGCTGCTTCGCAGATGTTACTAACCGAGGTTAAATTACGTCTGTGACGACGGCTATCCTCTGGGAACTAAACTTATTTACATGTAAATTCTCCGAGAAAAAATTTTATTGTATTGACCAGGAATGTGGCTGCCTTTTGGCGTGTCTGCAAACCAAAAATAGATCAGGGAAGATATAAACTAAATTGTATAAGCTTAATTAGACAATTGAATGTCGAGGTTTTTAATTTCCAATTCAATTCAAATCATTTAGAATCGAAATACATTACAACTGGCTCGATCCTGTCATTTGAGCGCGTGAGTTTTAACGAAAGAAGGGACATGCAAATTAAAGGCACTACAATCTAGCTGCTTATGGGTACCCCAGGGGCCGGTTGCTCGAAGCCTGGTTAGCGCTAACCCTTGGTTAAGAGGTATCAAAATGTATAGGTTTCCATGGTATTTAACGCTGGTTAGCACTAAGCATGCTTCGAGCTAGCAACCCGGGCCTGGATGATAGACAATAGTAAACAGATGGAACGCGTGGGATAAACAAGGAAAAGTAAACAACAGAGCGGTATCTCGAAAATTCTCCAAAGCTTTTGTGTAAATGGCGCATTGGATGAAGCTACCGGTATACCGGTAAGTCAGTCCCTTTATAGATGGAGTTAGCTTGGGATACAATCATATCCAATATTAGATAACTAACACTTTTAATTTAATGAATCTGTAATGAAAAAAGTCATAAACCCTCGTAGCTTGCTTTTTGTGGGTCATGTAGCAGCTACTCGAAAGAGAAGTCACCAATGATGCCTAACCCTGACCCCAAACAATACTGAAACAATTGAAAGAATGACATGTCATTGTTTTTTGCCAATTACAGGAGGGACCTTACGAGCAGCTCCTACACAACTGCTTTTTGTTGCATGTGTGTTGTTACCGCTAGAGAACCATTGGGGGACCGCACCTTACTTCTGGAGGCTGCCATTTTTGTCGTTTTTTCCGCAGTAGTCGAACCCTCTCTAACCCCCATTCCCCGCCTAATTGCCTTTAAAATTTCCTTCTCGCCGGCCAAAACTCCATGGAAATCGAAAGCCTATTAATCAGGTTACCGCCAATATAGAGAACTTCCTCAATTGATAATCAAACTGGATTTATTATCTAATTTGCAAACCATAAACGCCATTGAAAATGTTACCCGTTAATGAAGTAACTAAACACCCATCGGAAAGTTTTTGCACTTGGCCTCGCTTTTTGAAACTCAGAAATGGGCCAGTGATATCTTAAATATAATGCACATGATTCTGGATCTATTACTCTTTCTCTCAGGCCGGCCATGGTCCACACTAATTCGTTTTCGTTTTGAAATCGCATACATTTCGATGCGTTTTAATATTAGGCCCTCCGTCCACACTAACACGCTGAGCCTTTTCATCGAAAACGCATCGATTTGAAAAGGATCTTAAAAGTGGATTAACGTGAAAACGCATACATATCGTATTAGTTCATGTGGACGGTCGAAAACAGTCGAAGACGCATTAAAACGAAAACAATTACCGAAAATATCGCTGGCGCGTATATGTTCATAGCATGAGCATAGAGTCATCTTACGTCACAACTTGCAATTCTATCGTTTTTGAACGTTTTAGTGTGGAAGGTCGAAATGCATCAAAAAGGTAGTTTGGACGCGATCGATCTACGCGTTTTCAGTGATAACGAAATACGTTTGAAAAGGCATTTGTGTGGACTGGGCCTCAGTTGATGCTAACCATTCATCGACGTGATCAGTTTGTCGCAAGAGAGGATAAAGGGGACAGAGAAGGCATCCCCCATATACACCCTATTCCATAGGTAATTCGTCTCGAGTTATTTTTAGAATCGGGATAAAGTTACCTCCCGCGCTGCGTGGATGTTTCGTGGAGGTTTCGCATGACTAAACGCCGTGCAAAACATGTCGGGCGAAAGGCAATGAAAGCGTAAAGAGATCGAGAGCATTCCTGAATATTGAAGCGAAATGAGTCGGCGCTCACCTGGGAAAAGGGAATCGCTGGACTCTTTGACAACCCGTGAAATCAGTTTAACTCGAAGTTGTCTTAACCTCAGTGCTTTAATAAAATGAGAAATTTCGCAGGTCAAGTGTTATTTTTGTTGAATAACAAAAGACTAATAAAAGAATAAATATCAAACCAGAAATTGCTCTCTTCAAACTGGCAATTATAAATGATCCTGAGGCAATATTCAGAGTGTTAAGGATTTCCCTGCTGTACTGTTAGCTCTATACGGTAGAGGAAGGGCGATTCTTTTTTAATTTCTGTTTCGCTGACACAGCTTTAGCAGAAATCTCTCTTTAGTCTTTTTCGTCGACAAAACAAATAGTAATATCGCTCTCCGCGTCTTTTGCCATTTTTTCTGCTTCAATTCGTGAAGGACGCGTGGCTATGCGCGTGGGTCATCCACGCGGAACACATTCGCGCTATGTGATTGGCTGTTGTCTAATCCCCCTTGGGATCTATGGTGGAATAGGGTGTGTATGGCGGATGCCTTCTCTGTCCCCTTTATCCTCTCTTGGTTTGTGGTAATTGTCTTGACCATGGTAAAAGGATACCAGAAAAACTGCAATTTTATCCTGCTGATATCACCATTTATGTTAGCTTTAAGCATGTGTTAAGTATTTGTAACTAAAAATGAGTTCGGTGACCCCAAAGCTTTATCAGCGAGTTTTGACTAGCCTATCATCATCATTAGATTACACTTTATGCAAGGACAAGAAAGAACGTTCTATAGGTCCTGCTTTAGGCCAGCCAGCACAAATTCTTTGCACTGGTTATGTTTGGTAAGCAATGATTAAACCAATGGTAAAAAAGACTGGTTTTTGATTCGTTATAGTAGAAGTACTAAAAATGTAGAAATCCCTACCTTTCCATGTCGATCCAGCTGTCGACTCAAGGATTTCTTACTGGGTCGCAACTTGCTCACATTTCCTTCCTTCCTGATGGCTTCAAATAAACGCATCCATATTTGAGAGAGGGAGGGGCCGACGTCGGGAAGCAGGACATTGGACTCTTCTGGTAGTCGACGACTGTGATCCTACTTTATACAATTAAACCGCTTATATGTTTAAAATTTTAAAGATTTTTAGAGATACGAGCATCACTTTATTTGACCCCCTAGGACGCCATTTTTGTAATGCAGCTGTCACTGGACCCCCCCTCTCACACACACACACACACCGGGAGATGTGGGGACACTTTTAAGACACACTTTTTCTGTCAAACCCCAACCAAATGAGGACAAACTCCCCTACCCACGGGGGCAAGCTCTGTCTCATTAAGCCCCATTGTTAGTTACCTAGAAAAGTGAGAAACATGGTGTGGAGAGTGAATCCTTTAATATAGGAATCAGAGCGAGAGAGTGTGCGAGAAAGACAGCGGCTGTGCACGCTTCGCAAAACCGCTCTCCTTATGGCACACTTTCCCTTTGATTCACCAAACTCAACAAGAATAATCTGTAAAAAGCACTGTAAACATTTAAGACAACAAAACAAGTATAAGCATAGTTGGAATTCAGTACAAAAAACATTTGCAGCGAGTTAAAACAAACTTAATTTTAAAAAAAATTTACCAATTTAGATAATTTGACATGGAGCACAGTTTTGGATTTTCCAACGTGAATAAGCCAGTTGTATTCAAAACGGACGCAGAAACCAAGACTCACAGGAACTTGAAAGACGTTTTACTTAAAATAGTCAAAAATAGCCCAAAACCAGGCTCCACAGTTGGGGGAAAAGGTAAAAAACGGGGTCAAATAGGAAAGACATCGGCGAGCGAAGCGAGCCCAGTGGTAGCATGGGTAGGAGAAAAGGGCGCGGAGCCTGGAGACATGCCTTTGATGTCGCTGTTCCATGATACCAGACTCTGGTATCATGCTCTGATCGGTCAAATGTCTTCATGTTGACAGATTCGCGGTGCTGTTGACAGTATCGCGCTCTTTCAATGTCACGCTTCTACTATTCGGGAAAAGGGGAAAAGGTTTTTTAAAACGAGTATTTCGAGCAAGCAATACAAATTTCTTTGTTAGACTTTTCACTTGTCCCTCGGTTCCAAGAAGAGCAAAAAATATGCCTGTGGTCGGTTGAAAAACTAAGCACTCAAAATATTGAGCTTTTCACACTCTCCTGTGATAAACTTCGGTCAAATTTACAGAGTGCTAAACCAATGTTCAAAATGCGCAGCATTATAATCACGCTCCTACCAAAAGCGTGATGAAACCTAAAAATTCAGTGAATGTATGCAAAGAATGCATGTTGCGTACAGCGTAGCCTTGTGCTCCGAGAACGCGTAAACCTCAACTGTACGGAGATGCCCTGTGAGCATTTGTTTCTGTCTTGCATGGCTTTTAGCTATTACGAAGTCTTTTGCGTCGCTTGTCAGTCTCGTAGTTAAGAAGCCAAATACGGAACTAACAAGCGACGCGAACGACTTCGTAACCGGTGAAAGCCAAGCATGCAAGAAAGAAATCTGTTCTCATAGGCTAGTACAAAGATAACAGTGTTTGAGGAAAATCATGGAAATTATAATTTATTATTACTGACTTTTAACACAGGTAGCCCCAACCTCGAAATATGAGCATCGGCGAACATCGGCATTGTTGCGTAACATTCGAAATGTAAGGATTTGTATGGGAAAAAAAAACCTATCGTTTCTGTAACCTACGAAAATGAAAGGATTTCAATAAAAAACAGCTTACCTTACTGAAAATGAGTGTTACGTCTATCCTGTGTGGTCCACGGGCCGATTTATGGCCGTTTTATGGGTTTTTATGTAAACGGCTTTCTCCCTCACTAGTGCCAGTCCCTACCGAGTACTGAATTTCCAAGATGGCGTCGCTTTGTTATTTCTAGTTTTATCCCATGGTTCAGCACCGTTCCCAGATGTAACAGGTGCAGTATTTCGAGCTTTTTGATATTTCCTCTACCTGCTGATCATAAATGACAGTGAAATATTGAAGAAAAATCGTGAAGAGGACTTACAACAAACAAAAAGCGATCGGCCTATTTTCAAGGAAAAGGTTGGCAACTACAGTGCATGGACAAATGTGAGTTTTCTAATTTCTTCCTGTTCCAACAAGCCAAAATGATTATTAGTGTTTTGGTAACATGGATGATAGTAGACTGCAATTTCGTTGTCAGAGTTTTATTATCCTTTTAGTTGTGCGCTACAGATCAATTCAAAGACGTCCGATTTTCGGCTCGCTTGCAGACACAGAGTTTAGGTCAGGTGAAGTAAGAACGTTTTAGTTTTGCCCGTAGCTACTTCACAATGTTTATGGTTTTCGAAGATAATCCTGTGTTGTATTGTACGGCATACAAAAAATTGAACTTTCGTTCGTTTAATTTTGAGGAGTTTGTGAGCTTCAGAAAATGGTCAAAATTTGCTTACAAAAATGGCGTCCTAGGGGGTCAAAGTGATGCTCGTATCTCTAATACAAGAGCAGTGGAGAACCTATGTTTATTATATTTGTCCATTACTCCACCTAACCTATCTATGATGTTAGCAAGAGCTTATTCTGTTGACCTCCTTCCGTTGACATTTTTAACATTTTGCCCGGTTTTCTGTGACAACCACTCTTACTAGTCTTCAAAACTCTTACTTCAACTCTTCAACTCTCTTACTGGTCTATTTTTCATTATCAAAAATGCAATCATATTCTTCAAAAATGTGCAAGACCTCAAATACCATATTATAGGAAATTAACGCTCCTTGAAATTAACGCGAATCGATAAAATTCGCGTTAATTTAAGTCGCGTTAATTTTGTTGAGCGTTAATTTCCGCGACGTTAATTAACTGCAGCGTTAATTTCTGCGCTCTTAATTTCCAGTATTTTAACCCCAATTTTGGAACCTGTCCAGAAATTCTTGCCACCTAAAAAACATTAACTACAAGCTTTCTTTCTTTCCATTTACCCTTTATTTTTCATCTTTCACAAAAGCTAAGGAGAAGGTTTACAATATTTCGAGTTTATGTTCATTGTTATCGCCGTCAGAAGTGAGGTCAATACCTTCTCCTTTGATTTCGGCCAAGATAGATTTCGAATTAATCGTCAACCTAGTCTTTCTCGACAGAATATGACAATCGCGTTAATTTCCTTTATTATGAAATTCTACCTCCTCTTTCGCGTTAATTTTCTTTATTGAAAAGTCGATTTCCATTAAATTCGCGTTAATTTCCAATACCTTAATTTCATGGGGCGTTAATTTCCTATAATAAGGTAAAAGACCAAAGCAATTGATGTGAATTTAAGGTCTTGTTGTAAAGGAAAAGCTGTCTGGGGGCGGTTGGGTGGAAAACCAGAGTTTCCTTAGAAAAGATGAAGACATTTTGTATAAAATCGGCGGGTGTTAATTGTAGATTGCATGCTCAGGGCGGATACGATAAAGTATAAATGGCTGTGTACTTATAGTAGAGCAGGAACCCTGTCTGCACTAATGCGTCTTCGAAAACTTACTTTTTCATGTTCAAAAATTAAGGAAATCTTGAAAGCTCCACGTCCATACCGTTTGCTGCTGTCCACAAAAAAAACCATTCATATCCCACTTTTCTAAACGAAAACACATCAGTGTGGATGGAAATACAGTCGAACCTCCCGTAAGCGACCACCCAAAAAGCGAACATTTCAACAGTGGGCGCCTACGGGACGTGGTCGCCTACGAGAATTGAATCACAGCCGGGGTTTCTGTAGAGAAGTATTTCTGACACATCCACTTTTTGGGAGAGAATTTATTGCATGTAATTTCTAAGTAACGTACACGAATAGCTCCATATTGTCACTGAACATAAAGTTCTTCGTATACCCTGCGCAGTACATACAGCAAGTTATAGAGACTACACCATATGCTAAGTTCAGGGCGGAAAAACGTAATGAGCATGCGTGAACTTTTTTGCCCAGATCCCCTGGCCGGGTTTTAAAAAATGGCGGGATTTCAAAAATTTTTTTGCCTAATGATAAAAAGTCTCCACTCTTAACCAGGAAAGAACAAGCAATTTGTCTTCAAAAGTTGCAAGCTGTGGTTATAACCTTCTCATGACTTAATTTTCTCGAAGAATACCTCATGGTAAAACGGACTTTAACGACATTAATTTCCTTGCGTTGTACTGGAAATGTGCATGCGTAGGTCCGATTTTTTTCAAGATGCATTCACAAAATGTGTTCATATAAGGAAGTTCCTGGATATATAAGGTCCGGAGCTCCACTGTGGACACAAAAACAACATATCTTTGGACAGTGATTTGCCCAAAAAAATTAACGCTTGCCCACAATGTGTTTGAAGGCACTGAACTTGTCGCACTCGAGCTGATATTTTAAAACCCTCGCTCGATCGGACACTCGTAGTTTCGCAGATAACTAAAATATAAACAAAATGCTCAATGTAGAAGTTATTGCGTTGATATGTGGGCAGAAAAAAGGTCAATCTTTATCTAGTAAAATCTTCCCAAAAATCGGTTTTAAAGCAACTATAGTTTATTTTTAAACTTGATCGTTTCGCGTACTTAGATATAAATATAAATTATGCTTTGTGTTGTCAAGTTGAAAATACATAACATCTGTCAAAGACCTACACGTAAGTAGGATTTCCTTCAAACAAAGTTAAAATTACATTACTGCAAAAACTTCTTGCTGACAATGAAGAAATGAATTTTTTGTACGAAAACAACCTACCTAAAGATCTTAAAAGCAAAAGATCAGTTGCAGTGAGCTTCGCAGCTAAACCATGATTCACCATGTAGCTCTTCTCCTCGCTTTAAAAACTCAGTGAATAACTGGTCCATATGAGGGTCTTCATTCAAACAAATTAAACTCAGCCAATCGTTACAAAATTCAGAAAACTGCACATAAGGGTATTTGTTTTGCTCGCTTCAGACAAATCCAGCTCCAGCAATTCAGTGTTACGGGCAGAGTCAATTGTTTTGAAGTGACTGCCGGCAGTTGTCCTCTACTTCACAGCGAGTGAAATGGAAAATTTGCGTACAGAAAGTTATTTCTTATAAAGAACAGAAACTTTCACGGTGCAGTGGAAAACAAAACTATGTAATTAAAAGTGAAGAAAACTCTGACTACTTATAGTATTTGAGCAACAGAAAAATGATTCTTTTCTTCTAGAGTAAGTTTACTGGCCTTCTACCGGTATTTCCGAGAAAGTTTTACGGCGCACAAAATGGTTCTTTGACTGAAGAGAAGGATAAAGCTGGTTCTAAAAAGGGAATAAATCTGGGCATGTGAAAAAGTATTTACTAATTTAAAAAAAGAGGGGGTTTCAATTCAGCCCGGCGAAAGAAGGCGAAATCAACTCACAAATAAATCGAATGAACAATCAAAAAAATACTCGCCTCTTTGGAAATGTTCAAAACTCTTTATTCCACCTCAGACTGACGGAATGATCCGTTTTTCCTTTAACATTGGTTGTTCCGAGTCCAAAGTAATTTTCAAGTGACGAAAAACAAAAACCACACAAAAGTAAAAAGGCTTTTCGAGGAGCAAACGTTCACACCTTGTGCATTTCATTCGGTATAGTCAGAACTCTGTCAGTGACAAACAAACAAACTGTACAGTCAACACACAGAAAAGCCCGCCTTGAGCCTGCGATAAAGGATGCGCAGAACGTTTTTCCGCCCTGAATATGCTAAGTGGTCTCTTATGCATGCTTCAATTTTACTTGTAACCATGCCCCCTCCCAGGCACACCCCCGGGGATTTGCAATTTTTGTTTGTTTCTCGGAGGCTTATTCCCCACTCCCGGGCACCCAGAAAGAGACAATTCCCCACCCCCGAGCTCCTGATAGACCTCATATACGTTTTTTGCAACATCTCTTTCATCCGTACAAAAGAAAAACGACACGTTTTCACAACTTTTATGAACGTTTTGAGAGAAGGATAATGGACTCATGATGTAGTTAAAACATGAACAATAAATTTGGAAACGAAAACGAAGAAGAAAACTCGTTAAAAAGCGCCTCCTTGATAGAACACTTCATGAGAACACTGGACTGAATCTGTTGACTTTTCCGAACTTAGAACAAATCGCTGTTGAGAGCAATTCAGACTCACAAAGTTAACGGGGGTGATAGGGAACGTCTTCTTTCCCTCGTGCCGGTGCGCCCTTACTCCACTGCTGTCCCAGCTCTTATATACTGTGCGCTTTTAGCAAACCTTCTTTGCTGTGGAAAGCATTTCAACAATCTGAATTGAAACATTAAGTCCCTCACATGAGGTTGCCTTCAAAAGGCAAGTAGGTGATTAGGCAGATAGTTTCTTTTTTTACGTCATGCAAAAATCTAAACTGCGCTTAGTGGCCTGGCCATAACAGGCCAGAGCCCCGATTTTAGTGCGCGCAGGAGGAGGCCTAATCTCCACAGCAACCACCGCAAATCGGTTTCCAATAACAGACAAGGTAATTAGTTTTAAGCATTCCTCCAGACACCTTTGGAGAGCGCCGGACACATTGCCTGTCAAGGAACTTTGTACTTCTGATTAAACGAACCAGACATCTCAAGGGAACGCGAAATTTGATCAGACTATTTGGGTATTATAAATTCATTTCCGGTCGATTGAAAATTTGGAAGTCGATCTTCGCGCCTCTGGCTTCGCAATTGATAACTACAGTTTTCTCGCCGCATTTGGATTCAAATAGGCTTGATACACTTTCAATGGTTTTTCAAGTGCTTTCTTTTAAGAAAATAGTGCTCCGATGGCTTATTTAACTTCTGCCAAGAGTGGTATGCCGTGTCAACATTGGTGACCTTCGAAGCGAAAACAGCGAGTCGGCGTATCAAGTTTTTACTGTGGAGCCGCAAGTAGGAATACACTCTCTGCTGGCACATCTTTCTCCGGTTTGTAAGGAACTCGGCGTGGAAAAGACCCTGACCAAAGAAATTTTTAAATCTTCTCTATTTGAACGTTTGAGAAAAGCCGTCAACAATGCACATTTTATAGTTGCCGGAGAAAACGAAGGCGAGAGCTCGAGCTCTACTTCACATCCCCTTGAGGAACAGCAAGACCGATTATCTGATTCAATGGACGACCTTTTTGATCAAACGGGGAAGGATTCAAGTCTTTTTTCTCTGGCTTAAGACGATGTAAGCGTCGATGTGCCTCCAGTGGCAAATCACTCTCCAAAAAGCCCGCCAAGCACTGTCGAAATCCCGCCAAAATCTTATTCGCTGGAAGGAGCCCAAGACGCTGGATTACTCCAGATATTCTAGCTTCCACTTCAACATCTTCGTGTTCGCGTGGGCGATCTGTATAATCAACGTCACAGATACAGTATGGTTTCTATATCAGTCATTTTAGCCTCTTTGAAATGTCAATCATAATCCAAAAATTATTATTTCAGGTTACCTTTGTATTGTTACTTGCTTTTTACTTAATTAATAGGCCACATTATAGGGCTACCCTCTCCCTCAGAGCTTACAGGCGGCGCGCCCAAGATTCTGAGGTGAAGGTAGTCTCTCTTTTGAAATGTCGGTCATAATCCAAACAATCTTTGTAGGTGATTTTTGTAGTGTCATAGGCCAAATTATAGGGCTACCCTCTCCCTCAGAGCGTACAGGCGGCGCGCCCAAGATTCAGAGGTGAAGGTAGTCTTTCTTTTAAAATGTCGGTCATAATACAAATTATTTTTGTAGGTTGTTTTTGTACTGTCATTTGTTTTTGAAATAGGCCAAATTATGGGGCTACCCTCTCCCTCGGAGCTTACAGGCGGCGCGCCCAAGATTCTGAGGTGATGGTAGTCTCTCTTTTGAAATGTCGGTCATTATCCAAATTATTATTGTAGGTTATTTTTGTAGTGTCATTTGTTTTTTAAATAGGCCAAATTATGGGGCTACCCTCTCCCTCGGAGCTTACAGGCGGCGCGCCCAAGATTCTGAGGTGATGGTAGTCTCTCTTTTGAAATGTCGGTCATTATCCAAATTATTATTGTAGGTTATTTTTGTAGTGTCATTTGTTTTTTAAATAGGCCAAATTAATTATGGGGCTACCCTCTCCCTCAGAGCTTACAGGCGGCGCACCCAAGATTCTGAGGTGATGGTAGTCTCTCTTTTGAAATGTCGGTCATTATCCAAATTATTATTGTAGGTCATCTTTGTTTTGTCATTTGTTTTGAAATAGGCCAAATTATGGAGCTACCCTCTCCCTCGGAGCTTACAGGCGGCGCGCCCAAGATTCTGAGGTGATGGTAGTCTCTCTTTTAACATGTTGGTCATTTATCCAAATTATTATTGTAGGTTATTTTTGTAGTGTCATTTGTTTTTGAAATAGGCCAAATTATGGGCCTACCCTCTCCCTCAGAGCTTACAGGCGGCGCGCCCAAGATTCTGAGGTGATGGTAGTCTCTCTTTTGAAATGTCGGTCATTATTCAAATTATTATTTTAGTTCTTCTTTGTACTGTCATTTGTTTTGAAATAGGCCAAAATATGGGGCTACCCTCTCCCTCAGAGCTTACAGGCGGCGCGCCCAAGTTTCTGAGGTGATGGTAGTCTCTCTTTTGAAATGTCGGTCATTATCCAAATTATTATTGTAGGTTATTTTTGTAGAGTCATTTGTTTTTTAAATAGGCCAAATTAATTATGGGGCTACCCTCTCCCTCAGAGCTTACAGGCGGCGCGCCCAAGATTCTGAGGTGATGGTAGTCTCTCTTTTGAAATGTCGGTCATTATCCAAATTATTATTGTAGGTCATCTTTGTTTTGTCATTTGTTTTGAAATAGGCCAAATTATGGAGCTACCCTCTCCCTCGGAGCTTACAGGCGGCGCGCCCAAGATTCTGAGGTGATGGTAGTCTTTCTTTTAAAATGTTGGTCATTTATCCAAATTATTATTGTAGGTTATTTTTGTAGTGTCATTTGTTTTTGAAATAGGCCAAATTATGGGGCTACCCTCTCCCTCAGAGCTTACAGGCGGCGCGCCCAAGATTCTGAGGTGATGGTAGTCTCTCTTTTGAAATGTCGGTCATTATCCAAATTATTATTGTAGGTTATTTTTGTAGTGTCATTTGTTTTTGAAATAGGCCAAATTAATTATGGGGCTACCCTCTCCCTCAGAGCTTACAGGCGGCGCGCCCAAGATTCTGAGGTGATGGTAGTCTCTCTTTTGAAATGTCGGTCATTATTCAAATTATTATTTTAGTTCTTCTTTGTATTGTTATTTGTTTTGAAATAGGCCAAAATATGGGGCTACCCTCTCCCTCGGAGCTTACAGGCGGCGCGCCCAAGTTTCTGAGGTGATGGTAGTCTCTCTTTTGAAATTATAATTGTAGGTTATTTTTGTAGTGTCATTTGTTTTTGAAATTGGCCAAATTAAGGGGCTTCCCTCTCCCTCAGAGCTTACAGGCGGTGCGCCCAAGATTCTGAGGTGAAGGTTGTCTCTCTTTTAAACTTTCAGTCGTCAACCATAGTATTATTGAATTTTCATTTTCCAGAGTTCATAGTGGTACCTCCTTTATAGTTTTACGTGATTTGTGGCAAAGACAAGACCAGGCTAACAAATTTATTCTACTTTATGCGTGGTGCGACAATCACCGTGGCTGACTTGCCTCCAAAGTTCCTTTATAATTTGGACGCTTCTCAGGAGTTCCTTCACTGCTTGTAATCCAGAATTGGCGATTCTCAGCAGCTTGAAGCTCTTGCTTTTCATCAGTAGGGAACTTAAGATAGAGACGTTTTCGGGGCGACGGCAACTTCAACCGGACGTGACATCATCATTTGTTGGATATTGCGCATGCTCGTGCTCACCACCTTGCCGTCGTGGTCCCGTCGGCGACGTGAAACTGGTCTGTTTGGCGTTGTGGCGAAAACGTGAGTATTTAACTTTCATTTCAATCAGGTTTGTTGCGTTTAGCAACCAACATTTTGCAGATTATCGTTCTTAAATTGTCCTTGTTTTCTTTGAGGCACATTTCAAGCTCGATTTCCAAGCTCTGTTATCTAAACTTACATCTTTGAATGTTTCTATGTTTTCATGTCACAGGGTCAAGATCCAACTTGGCAAACAGCCAACCGTAAGTGAGCTTGACATGGACAAAATTTTCCTACGAGCCAAATAAAAGTATCCAGACAAAAAATATGAACTCCGATATTTCAATTGTGTGTTTTTAGTTCGCTCTTTTCGTTAGAATATCGTATAAATGAAACGCATTGAAAATTATATAGAATAGTAGGTAATACCATGTACTAACTCGGCGTGGGAATACTGAAATAAAGTTGTTGCCGTTGTTGTTGTTGTTGCATGCAAGTATTTCCCGCGAATTATTTCAATACCAAACTAAGAATACGGTTCCTTGGTAGCATTTTAATGTTCCTGTAATTTGCAAGGCTTCGGCAAGCCTGTGGAGATCATTTTTTTTCAACACGAAATTCTGCCTTGAACTCAGCTGCATCCCGCATGTTTTTAAGCGTGCACGGATCTTAACTGTCCCGAGGAAAATCGGGATTTTTGGACTCATAATTTTCCCACAAAACGAGAAACTCTTCATCCGATACATGTTGTCTGCATAGCAAATATTTATTCTCTTAATTCTTTATCGGTATTCTTCTAATTAAAGGCGCCGTCCTTCTGAGTTCACTGCGATCTTAATGTTCTGTTTTTAACGAGAAGCGACGGCTGCCTTAGTTCCAGGCTTTCTCTGCCAGTCCGGTCGCCGTCGCCCCGAAAACGTCTCCATCTTAAGTTCCCTAGTTGTTCCTTGGACGGCGACCTTTTCTTGTCCCGAGTACAATATCGATTCTCGATTCTCGACTCTCGATTACCGTATCTTGCTGGTGCAAGGTTTCGGCAACGGGACCAGTACTAAAACCATTGCAGGAATATCACTGCCAAACTGCGCAACAGAATGCACGAAAAACCTCCCCGGTAGTTGAAAAAAAAGAAAAAGAACTTGCGATGTAATTAGGTAACTTATTCATGGTGTTCAGCTTCCGGTTTATTCAGCTTATTGCCAGTTGAAGGCAAAGTTCACGCGCACATTATCGCATTCTAACTGGGTCGATTGTGAGGAAACTGTTATGTCAGTCATTGACTAAAAACCCCCGCGCGTTAAGCCTTTGTGCGACGGACGTCCCTTAGAAATATAAATTGCCCACACTGACCACTCACCAATTCTACTTGCAAAGTGTTGCTTATTGAGTTCTGTAATGTATTCTAGAGTGTAAATTTAGTACTAACCTCGCAGACAAGGATGCAATGAGACATTTATTTTGCGTAGTTAAGCCTGCTATCCATTGGGCAATCATCCCTTTTATTTTCTTTCGATAGCCTGTCCATGCACTAACCTTTGGGTGCAGAAACTAGCCTCCTCTCGCTGTACCAAAACTTGATAGTTTTGGCGTTCAATATTTTTAACGGATGCTCACAAAACACCGGGACTGCATCGTGCGCCTTTGGCGCTTTGGTATCCTGCGAGCTTTGGTTCATCGCGTTTTGAAAGATGGAAATTTTGATATTCCCGCGAAAAAGAAGACCGATAAAACGCATCTTTCATTGACTACGGTGAAACGCCCGGAAATGAAGGATGTTTTGAAAGAAACGGGAAAACTGATAAAAGTAAATATTTGTTTTGATCAAGTGAAATTAATGAGAA
>CALNXK010000053.1:2100000-2105000 GCA_942486035.1 Porites lobata | reverse complement strand
TGCTTATTAAAAGAAGTCTAGAGAAAAATTATGAGCGAAATCCATTCTGTGGGCAAAACTTGATATGAGGATCTTACGGAGACTGGCTCTTAATACTTACTTCTCACTTAAGGCAAAATGTTGGCTTAGGAGAGGGGTAGGTGGGCAGTTTCCCAGAAACGTAAAATGATCCCAAAAGCCTTGTATTCGTTTTCATATAAAAACTTATCATTATTTAAAGCTAAACTGGAGAAATATTTCTGTCCTTCCTTTCCAGAAAATAAAATCCACTCGAGAACGCATTATACGCACATTCGTTTCAAAACATACCTTTAAAGACAGACTTTAATTTTGATAAGTTATTCCCCTCCAACCTCTCTCCGACAAATTACTGCGTTTTTCCTTAAAAAGACGTAGTCTTGAGGTCCGCAGCCATCGTGTAAACCGCGCGAGAAATAACACGTACTTCGCAAAACCAGAGAGAAGATATTTTTTATTTGCCACACCCCCTACCCCCGGGACAGGACAATTCCCCACCTTGTCTCGGGGGGGATGGTAACAAGTAAAATTGAACCATGCAATTGTAAGAGGTTAAATACAGCGGAAAACGTTAAAACCGTCTTTCCAGAAAGTGGTAGCGGTCGCTTATCAGACATAGTCGTTTACAAGAGGTCTTAATCACAGGATTTGACTAAGAAAATTTTGGTTGTCGCACATGGCGGTTCGACAATAATTCGCCTAGTTATATTGATTATTATATCAATAAAGTCAATTTTTTCATTACGCCAACTCAAACAGCGCCTCGTCGTCCCCAGACTGACAAGCTGATTTGGGAATTTTTTATAACAGTTGTTTAATTTTGTGGTTTATAAATTAAACGATTTATTCTTTTTATATTTAACGATTGTCAACACTGAAATGTTTTTCATTACATGTAGAAATAATTTTATTCATTCACAAACTTTGTTTGTTTTAGCCTGCACCTTTTAGGGGTACTCAGGAGGGGTAACATTTTCCTAGAAAACTAAATTTAGAACCAAAGAGCTTTCATTTTAAGGATAATCCGTTCTCATTGGTTCATGATTACATCATAGGCTAAACTATACCATACATGGAATTCGGGGAATACCCCACCGAAACCGTGTCTGAGAACAATGAATTAAAATGCTAACGAAGTCCCAATAATCGTGAACTGCTTTGTTTAGTAACTACAACATTGGCTTCGCGGCATAAGCGTAATGCGAAAAAAAAAATGAGCTACTGGAAATGACATAATTTGAATGATGCCATTCTAGTACGGCTCGTTAACACCATGGTGAGTTTTTAGTTAGAAAACTGGTGAGGTTTTGTTGCGACAGTGTTGCGTTCCTATGCTGTACGCCATTGCAGTTAGAAGCCATTCATGCATGAAAACTGATGTAAAAAGTTAGTGTCGCTGAGACGACTATATTGAACTATGTCGTCCAGCTTTAAGCCGTTTACTGTGAAAATAAGCTTAGAAGAATTGTTACGAGAAAACTACGTAGTTTGTTGGATAAAGGGTAATTTTAAGGTCTGCGCTATGCAATTTGTTTCCCTCATCACAAATCAAGGTAAAATAAATTTAGCCTGACAAGATTAAAAACAAACATGAGAAGATTTATCTCTGTGTGTTTTCCAAAACTCAAACGAGCTGTTTTCATGGAAGGATCAGTACGCGACTGAATAGGGAAATAACCAGACGAACCCTTTGGTAACGGTGAGAAAACACGATTGAACCCGGCTTAAACGTTTTCTTGTAAGTCTTTTAAACTCTTTCCATGCTGGCTTAAATTGCAGGAGTTAAAGGGGGGGCGAGTGGGAGAGGGAACTCAAATCAATGTTTTTCTGGGCGAACATGCATATCTTGATAAAGAAAGTGTCCAAGCATGTCCTGACTCAGGTGCTGGTCACGCGATGTAGAGGAAGTCACGCGATGAGTGCGATTCCCAGGCACAAAATTCCAGTACAATAGGTCCTAATACATCCTAGATGAAGACAAAATTCATAAAATATATCCAACTAGACCATCGAAAACTCAATCTCAATCATACGATTAAGTTAGGATTAAGTTCAATTAATCAAACGTTTGATTTCGTTCAAGTGTTTAAATTACCCCGGGTTATTTCCTTTTAATTTCAATAACAAGTTGAAAGTTTTTAAAAAATACTTTCACTCTTTTTTTATGTTTTATGTCAGGAGTCAAAGGACGAGGAAACAGGTACGTTTGACAAGTTAAAACGTTCTTTGGATAATAATAATTTTGCTTTTATCAGAAAACGATAAACATAACAGCGCCAATTTTGAAACAATTCAGAATTATTCATGCCAGCTGGCCGGCTGGTGTGCATTGGAAAAATACCTTGATGACGTAAATTAGCATATTAGTAACAATAAAATTATGAGTTTCCATTAAAACAAGCCTACCAATAAAGTACTAAATATATTTGAATTAGAGAAATCCTTCAGAAAGTAGTTTCAAAGATCTTGAACAAGTGCTGAAATAAAACGTTAAAATTCTCTTAGTAACGTTGTGCAAGTGTCTCAAATTTGTTTCGTACGCGGTAATCTCTTTTTCAAAAATCAAAGGTGGTGCCAATCTAGTGTGTCCTTCATAGTCTTCATACCCAGGCCCAGGTTGTTCAAACGTTGGATAGCGCTATCCACCGGATAAATCACTATCCAACGGATAAGTATTACGGAAATCAATTACGCTATCCGCTGGATAGTGATTTATCCGGTGGATAGCGCTATCCGACGTTTGAACAACCGGGGCCAGCTAAATATTGGTTGTAATGAATAAGGCTATTAGTGTTTGTCAGAACCTAACTATTACTTGCTTCACATTGGTTATGCATAGTGCTGAGGCGTCCAAAGCAAGGGCGGAGTTATGGGTGGGCCGAAGGGGCCCCAGCCACCTCTTTCTGGATTTTCTGGATCCGCCCCTGCAAACCGTGCAGTGTTCTTATGTAATTCAATTATTCTCTGTTCTCAATTAAGCTTTACTTTGAATTATCCTAGGTGATCATGAGTATCAAAGGGCTTTTGCTGCCCTTGATGAGCTCAATCTTGCCTCGTTAAAGCCATTCTTTAAGGATAACTATTTACAGGTAATAAAACAAGAAGCGATTTTGTGTAAAACGTAATGATATCGGAATCAGCTTCTGCTTAATTATAATTTGTGTTAGTGATGGATGATCTGGCAAAAAGAAGAAGACATATAGTAACATTAGTAAAGAACATAATACTACAGTTAGTAATTAAGTCCAGAATGGAAAGAGTGTCCATCGGAAGCTTGTTTTATAATATGCCGTTTTTTTTTATTTTTTAGTATTATCACTGCCTAACTTGCAATTTTTAAATTGATTCTTAAGAGTGTCACACAGAAAGGATGACGAAACGCTTGAACTATAATAGAACAGCCCTGAAAGAACTTTAACGAAAAAACCTTACAGTTTGCAAACAAATCAGCATGTCCATGTCAATCAAAACTAACTGGAATGTTTCTTGGTAGGATTACACGTTATCTTACATGAAATCAGAAGAGGAGCTGAGAAACCTACTAAGAAAGGTGTGTCAGTATAAAAAACTTTTCTCTCTGTATCTTTTAATGAATTATTTATGGTCACTACCAACATGGGTTTCGACTTAATATAAAAGTCTAAATTCGCGTGTAATAAATTTATATTACTCATATTGAGGACGTCTTTTGTTTTGTCCCGTATATTTCTTGTAGAAAAACCTGAAAATACGCTTTGGTTTGTTTCGTGAAGTTTTGGTAACCGAGCATTTTCTCTGAATCCTGAGGCGCGGGAGCTAAGCGCGCGGTGTATTCTCCTAAACTTACACCGTGCGCTTATGTTTAGTGAATTTCCAAGCTTTTTAATGACAAATAAACGGGACAAGACAAAAGACCACTTGAACGTGAACAACACAACGTTATTCAGACACACAAATGTAACCGTTTTAGTCGGAACCCTTGTTTCCTTTTTAGCTCATGATACTAGTAATCTAAGACATAGCAAATGTGGCCGTTTGTTAGCTCGGTTACCAAGCGGCCGTTGTGGAGAGGGGGCCGTTATGGGGAGGTAGGGGTGAAAAATGACAATTTATCATTTAGCGAGTACAAGATGTTTATTGTGCTAAGTTCATGCTTACTGTATCTCATATAATGGTAATCCAATCATAAATAATACGTCGAGATAAAATACAAAAAAAAACATGAATGTTTTGAGTCAAAATGTTAAAGTGACGAAACGAGCAAGGTTCGCAACATTCGTTGTAAGTATAGTAGACAATTAATGTTTACTGCAGAAATAAAAATGGAACACAATCAAAATACGATTGCCGTGATTGGTCATCAACGCGCCAGACGAGTCAAATGTCATGACTATTCTTAACTTTTTCATCAGTCGCTGAAAAGAACTGGTCGTTGTCAAGAGGTTAATTGGGAACACGCTTTAGTAGCCGTTACCGTTGTAGAGAGATGACCGTTAGTGGAGGTTCAACTGTATTTTTTATGTACCAGTCAATTCTAAAACTGCCCATGTACCCCCTCCCGGCCAAATGTTGGCATTAAGCTTTTTTGAAATATTTTGGTCAAATTCCCAAGTATGTTGGCAGTCGAGATGATCAAATGCCCCACCAACCAGCTACTATTCAAAAATTTTCGCATGCGTCCACAGGCAGACCACCCTCTGTTAGTGGGGGCCGTTGTTGATTGAAATCTGAGCGACGATCTTTTGTTATTTATAGAAGAAATACATAAGAACAATACGGTGGCTATAATTTGTTCCAAAATGCAGAATTTAAAGCAAATGTTTCAATAAAAGTTTGAGGAAAATGTTAACTGAGTCATGTGTCATGTTTTTTCGCCGTCCCGTGCTGTTTTGAGCGCTATTTTACGAGATGAATATTTGACCTCGGCGGTTAGAACTAAAGAAGGAGACGTTTTTTCGCCGTCCCGTGCTGTTTTAAGCGCTATTTTACGAGATGAATATTTG
>CALNXK010000053.1:2092500-2097500 GCA_942486035.1 Porites lobata | reverse complement strand
TTGGAAACGTTTTTGCCGTACTAACTATTTTGGCCTCTTATATGGGACATTCTAAGTTGACAGCATAAGTGATTAGAGACCAGGTAGCACAGGCCACCCCACCAGGTTCCTAATCTCAATTGTTGCACATGCGATTTCACTCTTCAAGCAACAAACTTGAAAAACAGGAATCAAATTTTGCTCTAAAAATTATGCTTTGCCAAGCCCGAGAAATGAGTTCACATGTGCAACAATTACAATTAGCGACCTGTCAGGTTGGGGCAAAAGGGTTGGTAGGTCACCTCTCTAATCCTTTATACTGTACGTGAATGTTAGAATTGTACCATATAAGAGGCCAAAATAGTCATTACAAGAAACTGGTTTGAAATGAACGGATAAAAGAGGGTTCAAAAAATGCACCTAAAGCCAACCTTACACCTCGTTGGCATACTAACGTGATTCTTCAAAACGTTTTAAAGGAAGGGATTAATAAAGCCTGCAAGGCGTATTTTGCTGTGTGATCGATTTGAACTTTCGATTGACCGGGAGATGGGGGAAGTCAAAAAGTGATTCCAAGGGAGAGGTTGCCTGCCATCCTCATCGGGTCGCGCGATAAAAAAAAAACGCATGGGGGAGGATTAAGAGTGATTTTCTGTAAAATTCGAACTTCGGCCTGACACGGTACCTCATCGATTTGGCTGATTTTTGGCATGTAGTCTTAGAATGGTGTCCTAAATACTGAATGCATATTCTAAGGTTCGAATTCTCGTTGGTTTCAAAGATACAGGAATGACAGTTTTGACGAGGCCTCGAGCGGCCGCCATGTTGGTGAACTGAAAGAGATTTACAGTAATTAATTCTAGCCTTATCATTAAAATAACTTAATCGTGACTCATACAGTTGCAAAGAACTATCCTTCCTCCTTTCATTTACCTACTCTTATCTGAAAATGGTTAAGCCTGAGCTACGAACGGCTATAACTTCTCACAGCACTTTTTCGGTACTTTAACGGTACACAAATTTGGTAGAAATTGGAAGGCCAATATCACCCATGCCACATCGATTTAGACTAAGCCATTTTAACTAAACATAGTTTGTTTATAGCTAAGTTAGATTGTTGAATAAAATAATTGGGCAAATGCAACGGAACAGAAATATGATTGCATGAATGCGCAGTGGTTCAGCCACTTGGCCGCTAAAACTTCAAAACAAAATTCGGTGAATATTTGAAAAGAAAATTCTTTAAAAATTGATCGTGCCTCTTAAACCCTATCTATCGCTTAAAAACCCTCCCTTGAAATGTAAACAGATGATCTTTTGATTCTGATCTTGCGAAGAGCTTGAAATATGCGCTAAAATGAAAATTATAAATTTTGTTACACACGGTACTAGTTCAAGTTCGCTCTTCGGGAGCCGCTCGTGTACTGCACAGATACTATTTTCTCTGTAGTATTTCGCTGTATACAGCTACAAATTACATATTTTCTTAGGCAAAGATAACGCAAACGTTGTCAATTTTAATCAAAAGGCTAGAAAAAGCCAACCGTGCACTGTAGCTTTATGCAAATTGTATGGTATTCGATAATTACACGTGTAAACAGGAACCTACCTTTGCTAATGTACACTGTTTGGCAGATCTTTCCAGCGTAAGATATAAAACTAGTACATGAAATGAAATTAAAGAACTCATCAAGTCAAATTACCTGATCGTACCGTCATTACTGAATAACAAGTCCGCAAAATATGACATGGAATGATCGGTGGGAGACGAAGCTATTTTTTTAGGAGGACAACGAACTGCACGCTGGAACGGAACTGAAATGAACAACCTCAGTCAAGTTCAGTCTTCTTGACGCTATTAAACGTTTCCCCAATTTGAACAGGAAGTTGTTTCCTATTTTCTTTCTCATTCTTGCATGTATTCTGCAGTTCGCCCACTATTTTTTCGTAACTTTTAATTTTCTAGCTAACTGGAACTGTTTAGAACTACCAACCCCCCCCCCCCCCCCTCTTTGAGTGAACTTTCATTCGGTCTGATTCACAATAATTTTCGAACGGTGACAAAGTGATATTTGAAATGACATTTTATTTAGTATTTTTAAAAGCTCCTTCTTTTTTTCCCGATAGCCAGGAATGTTTTGAACGTAAAGGCTGAAGTGGCGGTGTTTTTCACGACTCTGCTTGTAGACTGACCTCATCACCAGTACCACGGACATAAAATCTGATCGGAGAGGGTCATACAGTAACTGATGGGTCTCTGAAAAGCGAAATGCAGTCACGTGGGGCGAGTAGGCTATATGGATGATGAACTCATTGTTTATAACCCCATAACCGTATCCCAAAAGTCGAGCCAGCCCGTGCGAGCGAACACAATTTTGGGGCCACTGGCCACGCCCTTATGTTTAGCGGGAAATTGGTTGATTAGTCAAATCTCCTTAACTCCACGACCATGCACCTTTCCAAATATAGCCCTTCTTATCATCATATAGTTACGGCCTCCCGTAAGCATTTGCAACTATTTTGATTTGTAGAAGACTGTTTAACAGTTTTCATTACTTTAATGTCTCGTAAACAACACGAGGTACATGTTCTGATCTCTCCCCCCCACCCTTCCCCCATCCATAACAAAAATTTTCAGACCAACACTGAATTGCATGAAGGTATGTACAAAAAATATGACCATCTCGAGGCAAGGTTCATCACTGTAACTCACCACATAAAAGCCTTTTCGTTGTTTGCCATCGACTGATTCTGTTCTGAATACTAAGGTCCCATAAACAACGCCACGTTTAGAAAGAGCCCGCCCTTTTCAATCCAAGAAAACCCAAGTAGCGATTTCACCAACGGACATAAGCCGTAAGAAAAGGACCGCGTCAAATAGTTCATGAAATCACAAACGCCTCATGACACCTTTAATTCACTCTTACTTCGATAAACTAATTTTTAATTTTTAAGCATAAATGACATCAGAATGCGCGATTATGAGCATTGTAGCTTATGAAAAGAAAATTTAACACCTGATGCACATGAAAGCGTCTAAGAAGGGGACTAGGGGAATTAGGAACATTGTGCTTACCCCTGCAAAAATATTGGCTAGTTCTTTGAATAGACTCAATTAAAGCCGTTTTTGTTCAGTAAGGAGCTGTTAGATGGGGAAAGCTACATAAAGTAGATCGCATCAGAATACGGCATAGGACTAGGCTCTCAAAATCAATAAGCTGAATGCAAGACCAATTATTATGTAAAACAGAGAAAAACTCCTTGAGGGAAAAAAATTATGGCTAGGGAAAAGACCCGAAGGTGGAAAGTTAGGATGGTAGCTTCTTTTCAGGTAATCGATCATTTACGTTAACTTCCGCTATCCGACGGGCATATCGGAAAGACTGAATGGATGAGAGTATAACACATTCAAGAAGAAACAAATTTGTGATTTTTCACAACTCAATAAAATAACTAAAATTGTGTACTACTCGGTTATACAACATTTTTGTTTTCAATTTCAGATTTTTACGATGGGTCACTAGCCCCCGTACTCACTAGACACTACTTTACAATCATCGTGTTAAAATCAGTGAAATACTCCAAAACAATTTGGATTCCTACCCTTATACCTTTATTAAAAATTAAAGTTGGGAAGTTTGTTGTCTTCTAAAAGTAGTTTGAACAGCCGAACATTTTTTTACACGGAGTGGGGAAGGCAAAGCTTCACTTATCTCTTCTAAGGTAGAAAGTGTCAGCAAAACGTGAGAGTCGTCCTTGAGGGTAAAGTGTCTAACCTAATTTTCTCACCGATTGCAAGTGCCATTTCATCCACGCATAACCTCACCTAGTTAACAGAATTAGCAAATGTAGTGGGAAGCGTTGCGAGAGAACTGAGTAAGATGTTAGGGTAAGTTTTGGAAATTTTCCGCACACCTGAACTGTCCTGGCTACGCTCCTGATAGAGACTTTTGCTGGAGAGAAATTGAAACATGTTCGCTAATATAGTGACGACCAGAAAGGACAAGCCATAGGATAGTTCCAGAAAACCACCCATTAAAATAGATCACAAAGTTGTCGCGGCGGAGGATGAACTTGAAGGCATCTGATGAATTGCAATTTTTCAAGGGGAGCCCAGACAAGATTATGTACGATGGGCACAGCTTGTTTAATCTGGAAAATTTGGAGAAGCTCAAGGCAAATCGCTAGACAACACATGCTAGAGCTGAACTAAAAATCTTTTGCGCCTTTGAACTCTGTCCCTAAGGGTAAAGGAGAAAGTTTCCCTTTATCAATGCATTAACCGAGTTGATTATGAATGTCTCCTTATGTTGGACGTCTTACTAACAAGCACATTACCACTACTTGCCCTCAGAGGCGTTTTTCATTTGACGAGCAGAGAAAATTACTAGGTTTTGACTGTTTGAAATTCTGGATACCAGAGTGAAGACGCCTTTTGTATGATGACGTCATCGTCCTACAGTAAAAAAGCGTTCGTTTTTACCACTGATATTACGTCAATCGGTACACTTATGTTGTCGAAAGGTCCGTGAGCATGGTAAATGATTTTACCTTAAACTGCGGACACATCTTCAATCACTCTTTATTGTTCGCGATATCGGATAAACACTCTGGTCTCTAACTGAATTTTCTTTGCTGTTTACTTTATTTTGAATTAGGACTGTCAGGAGTTGTCCATGCATTGTCTAGCGATTTTAAGCTTTTTCAAGGAAACAAAAATCTGGAATTGTCCCTAGGGTGAGGCATTTGCGCACAGTTTTAAAGCCCTTCGGTGGGGTGACTGTGGTTTTTGCTGTCCCGGGCTCATCCCTCATTCTCCTTAACCCCTTCCAAACCAATTTTTCTGTTTATCAAGAATCTCCTCAAAACGGGCTTCGTGATTGAGACAAAATACCTGAAAATTGTACACGGAACCGTTGTTAACGGTGTACAAGGTAGAATGAGTCTATTCATTACTTTGCCAACGCCCAATTTTTAAAACCGGAAGTAATGATGTTTATTTCAAGGGCTCATGTCTCATG
>CALNXK010000053.1:2032500-2087500 GCA_942486035.1 Porites lobata | reverse complement strand
ATCTGTGGTAAAAGATCGAAAAATGGAGTATTTTCAAAAATGCTGTTCCAGATATTAGAGGCAGTGGAGGCAGCGTGGCCGAGTGGTCAGCGCGTCGGACTCGCAATCCGGCGGTCCCGGGTTCGAGTCCCGCTCTGGCCACTTGCTGGATTTGTGCTCTGTCGTCCCGAGTTCAAATTCTCGGCCACGCTTGTAAATAGCCAACTGGTTGCCTTCTGCCAGTTGGGGTTTTTAATCCTGTTATGTTGCATTTGAATTATTTGTTTCTAAATATTTGAGTGGAGTGCCTGTAAATTAGCTCACTAGCTAAGTGCACCTTCCACTATAAACATGCCTAAAAAAAAAAAAAAAAAAAAAAAAAAAAATTAGTAATAAGCATTGTTTTTTTGACAATATCAGCAGACAATCCTCTTTCACATAAAGGCGTCTAATTTCCTAAGCTGAGCCTGAACTGGACTGAACGCTCTAGGTGGAGTTTTCCTCAAAACGGTCTTGATATGCCCCTCAATTACCTGTTGTGAAAAATGGGGTTGACAGATATCTATGACCTTTAACCTCATGTTTTAAAGAGGCTAAGGACAAGTTGGAGGTGGCGAGAGTGCAAGATAAGGTGTTCCTTATTCAGCTTATTCACCATATCCATATCCTTCACCCGTTCTTGGAAATTCTCTTCTGTGCTGTCAACTTTTGATAAACTTTTCATGTTAGCAGTTCGTCCAGAACACCCACATATCTTTTTTTGTATTAGTAACTGACTACATGCTTGCTGGAATAGAGTACTAAAGTGTGACGTCATAAAAACGAAATTTCTGAAATTATGGGATTTGTCAGGATATTCTGAAAGATCAATGCCCAAGAGGCCTATTTGCCAAAAATGAGCATTTCTGGGCAAATTGTCCCTGAGATCGTAGCCCAGTTATGCTTAGAAAACTCCATACAAACCGTTCTAAATTTTTTTGGGGTCGACCAAAAAAAAAATTAGAAGGGTTTGTATGGAGTTTTCTGAGTTTAACCTGCTAACATCTGAGAGACAATTTGCCCCGAAATGCTCACTTTTGGTAAGTAGGCCTCTTGGACATTGTTCTTTCAGAATATCCTGACAAATCCCATAATTTCAGAAATTTTGTTTTTATGACGTCATCACTTGAGTACTCTATTTGTTTGAAACGCTGAATTTTGTATTATCTTGCAGACACAGAAGTGCCCATTCAAGACAAGGTTAACTATGATTCTGAGGACAAATGTAACACGCTTCTAAACGCGTCTTTAACAAAAGGAAGCCTCCATCTGAGAGAAGACCCCCAGGAGACAGGCACGGAAATGCAGGATACGATTGCTACTGAGGTTATCTCTTTCACTAAGAGTGCAAATTCGTCCAGCGAAACAGAAAGTCTAGGAAACGTCTCTGAAGAGTTACCAAATAAACCGATGGCAGAAATAAAAATTTTCTCAACAACGGACGATGCGCATTATGTATCTAGGACTGTACAGCATCAACATTGGCTCGTTAACACCTGTCAGAGTGCTTTCTTGGGTAGGTATATAACGCCTAGCATAGTAATGAACACAACGGTGGATCCAGGGAAGGGCGAGGTGCATGACCTACCAAATGTGGGCCATGTAAAAGTCTATGTAATTGAAAGCTAGTGGAAAACGATGTTCGGAGAAGAGGAAGGGGAGATATGAACAGCTGTGCCGAGTGCATGATTTGGAAAGTCTCTAGTTTCGTTCGATCGGGAAATCAGGATTTAGATTTTGAAATGCGGATTTCGGATTTTGCAATCGAAAGCGAAATCTGAAAACGGATTTCAGTTCTGAGAAAGCTGTCCTCAGGGTGGATTTCAGTTAAGAAATCCAAATGCGGATTTCATGGATTTCTTTTTTAGCGTTCGGTTGGGAAATCCGAAAAAGGATTTGCAAAACTATTCTCGTTTCTATTGCTAATTATGCTTGCGCGTGCAAGACCGTTGTTCTTAAGGACAGTTTTCCAAATCCTTTTTCTGATTTCCTAATCGAACGGTAAAAAGGAAATCCAAAACCAGATATCTCAGCGTTGAAATCCGTTTTCGAATTTCGCGTTCGATTGCAAATCCGAAATCCGGATTTCCAACTCTAAATCGAACGCACCCTTTATCAAATTTTCTTGGGTCCGCACTTGGTACAATGATAAAATCCCTCCGCAAAGATCTCTTTGAGTTGGGTTAGTCTACGAACTCCTCATTTGTTATTTAGCCGGTAACAATCATAGCATTGCCATTAACGTCGTTAGCAACACAAAAACTCACTCTCGGAATACATATAGCCTGTTTTACTTGGCATCCTATAATATTATAATTCTATTAAACTAGATAATAAGGTGCAAGATTCTAATGATGCTACCATCACAAAAGTGTACCAAGGAGGGTCAGTGGACGAAGTGCCTCCAATCACGGAACGTGCAAATAAGCAGGACCATGTGCTAGATGTTCGCCCCGAAGAAGTAATACAAATAAAGGATGTTGACAACAGCTGGGGAACAAGACCAGAACCAAGAGGAGCTTTGGGTTAGTCATGAATTTGTATCAATAAATCGAATCAGTTGTAGTTGGTTAACATTCCATAAGAAAGGTCTGACTTAACAAAGTCTGTTTTCTGACTTAGTACCAACATGGGTTACAACCTATATTCCATTGCTCTGACAAAGCGATGCATGGTTATTAAGGCTTAAGTTGTTAACACTATTGCGGATAGCTTTTCTTACCGACACGAACAAAACCCATTCAGTGTGGTGTGAACACCTATCCGATATGTGACTCTCCACTTTAGAGATTGCCGCGGCGCAGCTTCGCTTCGTTACAGCAATTGCGACGAAATCACTGTTCTTATGTGTAAACAAAAGCCCTATCCGGTATGGTTTTCGTGCAGTCGCAATAGGTATCCGGTATAGTGTGAACATAGCCTAATTCGCTACGATTGTTGTCCTGGAGACGACTGTTGTCCGGTTATGATATGTAGTTAGTTTACAAAAAACTCGTTGACTTTTGTCATAACATCGGACGTTAATAGGACAGAAAGGAAAGTAGAATAAATTATAACAATATTCCCAAGAGTTAAACTCAGATCGTCAGTGAAAAGTGGACATCATAATTTGATAACAATGGTGAATCGTGGTGGTCGAGAGACCATAATTTGATGTGAAGTGAGCTCAGACAGAAGCATATTGGCTCAAATTTATTTTTATTTGACAGGTTTTACGCCAACTGATTTTGATCACAAAAACACAGAGGTGTGTGAGCGTCACGAAGGGGATACAACCTGGGAAGTTCTGGGAATATCCGACCCAAAAAACAATTCGTTGGCGACTGTTATCCAGAAGATGGTTGCCTCTGCCATCAACGAAGCATCAACTGAACAAGAAGATATGTCGGGTACACATGCAACGATGAATGGATCAGATGCGTACTTAAATTCAACGGATTTGAAATCAGTTGAATTTGGTCCCTGCTTAAAAGAAAGCGCGAAAAGGCTAACGAGCATAGAAGATAAAACCGGTGCCGTTCCCCCTGAGAAGGATGTTTTGACTGCAAAGGAACTATTAGCTACAAAAGAAAGCGCACCAACCGTGGAAAAAGCAGAGAATGAAATAGATACTACCCCTGAGATTGATGTTTTTACTGCAAAGGATATATTAGCTGCAAAAGGAAGCGCACCAACCGTGGAAAAAGCACAGAGTGAAACATATGCTACCCCTGAGATTGATGCTTTTACTGCAAAGGAACTATTAGCTACAAAAGAAAACGCACCAACAGTGGAAAAGGCACAGAGTGAAACAGATACTACCCCTGACATTGATGTTTTTACTGCAAAGGGACTATTAGCTACAAACGAAAGCGCACCAACCGTGGAGAAAGCACAGAGTGAAACAGATGCTACCCCTGAGATTGATGCTTTTACTGCAAAGGAACTATTAGCTACAGAAGAAAGCGCACCAACAGTGGAAAAAGCACAGAGTGAAACAGATACTACTCCTGAGATTGGTGTTTTTACTGCAGAGGAACTATTAGCTACAAAAGAAAGCGCACCAACCGTGGAAAAAGCACAGAGTGAAACATATGCTACCCCTGAGATTGATGCTTTTACTGCAAAGGAACTATTAGCTACAAAAGAAAGCGCACCAACCGTGGAAAAAGCACAGAGTGAAACATATGCTACCCCTGAGATTGATGTTTTTACTGCAAAGGAACTATTAGCTACAAAAGAAAGCGCACCAACCGTGGAAAAAGCACAGAGTGAAACATATGCTACCCCTGAGATTGATGTTTTAATTGCAAAGGAACTATTAGCTACAAAAGAAAGCGCACCAACCGTGGAAAAAGCACAGAGTGAAACATATGCTACCCCTGAGATCGATGTTTTTACTGCAAAGGAACTATTAGCTACAAAAGAAAGCGCACCAACCGTGGTAAAAGCACAGAGTGAAATAGATGCCCCCGCTAAGAAGCACGAGGGAAGTTGCAATTCTTCCCCTAACGATCAGCAAGTACCTGCTGAGCCTTCCAACCAAAGGAGTAGAACCGAAGTCGGAGATCGCCAGGAAGTTTCTGAAGTAGTTGGTAAATGTGAGTAATTTGCCATAATGAAATAAATTATCTTAGCGCTAATAGCTAGTCGAAGGTTTCGGTGAATCAGTGAAAGATAGCTGAAAAGGTCCTAAAGAAAATGCCCTAAGAAACATAAATTACGCTATCCATCTATTTAAAGCCATTATCTCGTACGCGTTAAGTTTATACTAGAAATGTTTCATGTAGCAAAGCCATTCTGAACGCCGATTCAATTTGCTAAATATTTTGTTTTGTTGATGGGTTGTTTGTTCTGACTTTGATTAAGGTACCCCAAGAGTGTTCGGAGTCAAGGGAAAGGAAGCTGCCTATCAAAAAGGATTTGTCCTAGATGCAGAAGAGAATAGAGAGGTGGAATTCAAATCTTTTACAAGTGCACACCCTTCAACGCTACCTTGGAAAATCATGGAGAAGGCAAAAAAGTTCATTTGCGCCTGCTTGAATGCTGACAGTAAGGGGATCATCTACTTTGGCGTTGGAGATTCACAAGAACAATGTTCAAAGTTTAAACGAGGAGAAATTCTCGGACTCGATGTTGAAGGCGATGCCACTGATGATATCATGAAAGCTTTTCAATTTGTTCTTGACGATCACATAAAGAGCGATGATGGCCCACTTCAGAAGGGAGGCGAGCAAAATTGTGTCAATATAGAGTTTGTCCCAGTAGTAATCCAAGAACGTCGGACAGGCCTTTATGTCATCGAAATTGAGGTGAGTCGAGACTGGAAGTTCTGCGAGGACAACGTTTATTTTTGCAAATCCTGGGCAGAGAAACGAGGAGTTGACAAAGATGGAAATGTATCCGTGAAGAAGAAGGCCCTCAGTGAAATCTACAAAGTAAAAGATCACTACGACGACGTTGTCATTAGGACGAATGGTGCTTCAACTAACGTGAAGCAACACGAAGTTAATCGGCAAGTGAGGGAACCTCTTGCAGCAAAATACAAGGAATGGAAGAGGGTGACAAAACTGGGTGAGTGTCACATCTTTATATTTTTGCTTCAGCAAAATGAGACTAGCTTTGCTATAAGAACCCTAATTTCCACCGTCTTGTCAGTTCCGTTACTCACACAAAGGACTTTTCACTGCCATATGCCTCTTATATATCTGTGCTTACGAACATAAATAGGGTAACGGCGCAATACGAGATAGAGGCAACCCTGCAGTCATTAAGCGTCTTTTCGAAGAAGGAGGGAGTAGTAATGCCTTATGTCGTTGTAAACGATGATTTGAGCTTTGGTTGAGTAGGTGGAACACTTTGGACCAGAGTCGATCCTTGAAATCCGGCTTGTAAAACAATATTGAGTGAGGGAGTTTGTTTTTACATTTTAAAACAATTTTAACAATTTTTTCTTCTTTAGTTTGTACAGGAACAGAGCTGTCACTTGAGGGTAAGCATACCTAGTGTTATTATTTACGAGAAGTTCTATGACCTTTTTATTTCCGCTTTGATGTACATATTTTATATGTCGGCTTGACGTGTTCTGGCCAGCTGCGTAGAGAGATCATGGCTCATCAGAACCACCGCGGGTGAAAGAGGGAGGAAAATCTGGAGGACAGAAGCCCTTCCCAATATCAAAAGCGAAATAACACTGAAATCATCTTAAGACAAAAGTACAGCAGCAGTGTGAGAACTGATTACATCAAACACACAAGTAATTTTGCCATTCCCGGAATTCTGGACTCAGCTATTTCCAGTTAAGATCAGTTAAAAACTAATACAAACGATTCCGTTAAACTCTTAAAAAGAATACTGTAATGTATATCTAGCCGAATTTTTCGAAACGAACCTTGCGCAATTTGGGTTTTGCTACTAGCAAGCCTGTGGCCTATGACCCGCAGCGGGGCCTTTCCTTAAATTACTTATAATTACCGTAAGTTCATTTGATTAGAAAGCGAAAAAGTGATAGCCTGATAAGCTGACAACTGATGAATCTCACAGTTGACATATTTCTTCATATCGCTTTATCTCAGGTCCCATCCCAAATGACTCGGACGTTAAAAAATTCAGTGCTTTGGTAAAGAAGAGGCTTCGTGATTTGAACTTTAAAGACTTTGGCTACGTTTTGATTTCAAACAAGTTGCCTCCGCGGTACAGAGGGACGCCGAAGTCAGCTTTCCTTCAGAATATTCCTTGGCTTGCAGTATTTGATTTGTTTGACGCTACTTCTAAAAAGGATGGTTTGTACTATGCCTGCAACGAAACAACTGATGCACCAAGAGCAAAACTCAGAAGCCTAGATGATTTTAAAGAAGCTCCATCTGACTGGATTTCGGGAAAACCGGACAAAGGTTTCGATCTGTCGACAAGAGGAACGACCTGGATCTTGGGAAATGAGGAAATGCAGAAAGGAGACTGGATAAAATGTTCCAGGGACTGTTTCTATCGAGCTCTTTCCACCTACAAATTCTGTTGTCCACTTGGGCGGCTCATGTGCTTGTTCCTAGGTCTTGATGAAAGTAACATTCAAGAGATGGTTGACATGATGGAATGTTGTTTCAGCATCCTTGGAGATTCGGCCAGCAATTGCGTTACTGTTATCAGCGAAAGCAAACACGTAACAGATGCCTTCATCAAAGCTTCCAGGTTGCAAAGAGAACTCAGAGATTGCTCCATTACAGATATACCTTGGTCACTCTTGAGAGAAATTGTCCGCGATATGGTCGGACCAACTAAATTTGAGGAAAGAGGGGCTAAAACGGAGCTTCCTTTTTTTACTGGGTTGTTGAAAGAGGTGTTCAACAAGATGATTCATTCGTGGGATGATCTTGAAGTCTATGTTCCAAATCCGCGGTTGCCGAGATTGGTAGAGGACATAGAGAAAGCCAGAAATGCCTTTTACAAGGGTGCACAAGCTAGTCAAACCAATCTATTTCACAACCATTGCATTGAAAGAACACTGGAAGAAGAAACGATGCAGAAGATTGAACAAGCTTTAAAGACATTGTCAAAGCCCAGCAAAGACACCAGCTCTCACGTCATCACCGTTACCGTTACTTACGAGCCTGGATCTGGAGCAACTACGCTTTGTCGCAGAATCCTTTGGAAAAAACGTACGCAATACCGTTGCGCTGTTGTTAAGGCAATCACAACCAACACAGATTATCAAATCGAGCAACTCCAAGGAATCACGTACGACGAAAAAAAAAAACTTTAAATTTGCCCCTCCTTGTCTCGTTCTTGTTGATAACTTTCCTGAGAATGAAACAAGACGACTAACTGAGAAAATCACAAGAAGGCAGACTAAGTGTGTGATTCTATCCACATTTCCAATTGGAAAGTTAAGTGCAAACTCGCATTTTGATTTGACGTTGCGACAACTGGACATTAAGGAGATGAGTCTGGTTAAAGATATTTTGATTAATATCACAAGCGATAGCAAGCGAAGAAGGGGAGCAGAGGAGGTTCTTGAGAGGGAGAAACGATTCATTTGGTTCGGATTGGAGCTGTTTGGACGCGAGTATGACAAGATTGAGGAAAGGCTTCAGAACCACATCAAGAGTACCCTTGATTTTTTGAATGATTCTCAAGAAATTCATGAGACGGTTCTTAATTTCTGTTGCTTTCTTCATTATTACAGCGACGGCCGAGCCATTCTCCCGCACCCTGTTGTCACCGACTTGCTCTATGAAGCCAGTGACGAGAATGAAGAAAAATGCGCATTAATGCAGCACATCCACAAAATCTTTGGTGGACTTCTTCTCGAAGGGTTTGATGAAACAAATGGTTACTACGGATGGAGACCAGCACATTCTCTGGTCAGTGAAGCTGTCACATCAAGAATCAATGTTGAAGAAACAGCAATAGCTTTGATGGAACAGATTCAGAAAGGAAAAAGCCTACGTCAACAAGTTTTTAAAGGAGCAAGTTTTTAAGGTGTTCTTAGATCGAAAGCGAATTTCAGATCCAGTGTATCTGAAGTACAATGAAACGCATGATGAAAGCATCGATTCAGATTTCGAAGACGATGTACTTGGCTTTTATGAAGTGAAAACGCGCTATTCTCCCCTAATATTAGATATACTGGAGGGAAACGATGGCATTCAAAGAGCCCTTCGGTTACTCATTAAGATCTGTCTAATGGCTTCTGAAGTGGAGGAGAAGGCATACGCTTGGCAGCAGCTGGCGCGATTCATGGGCTATGAGATGCGTGCGAATGAGATGGAAGCAAAAAATGAGGAACATTGCCGTCTTCATACAACTATGATTGAAGAACGAGGAATTAAGCTGCCCATGCCTAAAATAGGTATCGAAGCAGCACACATTGCCGTTGATATTGCGATTAACCAACAGCCTAAGTACAGTCATCACTATGTGACCAAAGGAACTCTGTACCTTCTGCAGCTAAGAGATTTCAAATCAGAGGACGGGCCTACCCTTCCCGCCTCCATGACTGAAGTGATTGATGTATGTCGCAAAGCACTAGAAGTCTACGACAAGGCACTTAGTACTACTCATGAGCTCAACTATTATTCAATGATAGGGAAAGTTCAAGCCATTGTCTCGCTTCTTCAAATAGTCAAAGGTTTGCCGTTCTTTCGCTTAGATGGTGAAAGCATTACAAAGTATCTAAAGACAGCTGATATTCCAAGTGAACTGGAAGAGGTACTCACCCAGGAAGAACACAACTACATAAAAGATCTAAGTTCTACGACACTTGGTCTTCTTAATGAAATTTTCGGAGATGTTAAGTTCCGACTCATGACTACTTATGGTGACAATGCAATCAGAGGTTTAATTAATGCCAAATTGAGGGCGTTGAAATTGCGAAGAACCTTTTATGAAGTGACGGGTTTCGATAGAAGCCAGCTGCGTGATATGGTAGTTACGACGTCTTCCCAACCGTTTACGAGGGATGCCCAGGCTCTTTGCCAACAGTTTGTACAAGATGTTCTTTTCATAAACAATGAGACCACGTACAGCACATGGCTTAATTTAAGCGATGGAGAAGTTTCCCGGATTTATAACTCGCTTAAAGTGCTTTGCTCTCGTGGCTATGGAAGTCATGATGACATGCTTATTTGTTGTAAGGCTTGTCTTCGTTTACAAGAGAAACCATCCGTCGAAGAGCTGGACGAAATTGTGACCATGTGGGTGTCGAAATTTCCGGATTCAGAATGGGCCCATCTATTTAACTACATGATTCATTTCCCAATTCCAGATAAACGGCTCGCGTTCTTCAATTATTCCGCCAAAGAATCAATCAAGAAATGCGACAAAATCGTCCTGAAGAAGACAGGAAAAGGATTCCGGAAATCTGGTGCAGAATACTTTCTTGGAAAGGGAACTGGATTGTACGCCATTGCAAACAGTCAACAGTTTCGATCGCTTGAAAAGGGGGAATCTAAAACCAACCTCTGGAGAAGTAGAGAGATCTCAGAGAAGCTAGAACGAGTGTGCGGTCAAAAGGATGTCAACTTCAACGGTGTTATAACGTACCAAGGAATTCAGCTACGTTTTGACGACAAACGTTACCCAAAGCAAAGTAAAGACGACTTGTGGTTCTACGTTGGCTTTTCTCTTTCTGGACCTTATGCATATGACCCTGTTGACAATGATACTTACGCAGCCATCTTAAGTCGTAAGGACATCGAAACTTTCGATTGGGAATTCCCTCTGATCGATTACGCAAATGGAAAGGACAACCTTACCGCAGCTGTACCAAGAAGAGAAAAACAATATGAGCCGAGGAATCCGAAAAGAGGACAAAAGGCAGTAGCAGCAAATGCTGGGGATTTTTCCGATATTTCCATCAGCCCACTATCAAAGGAAAAACAATATATGAGCTCATCAGTGCCAAATTTGCTCAACACGCTAATCAGTGGCTCCCCCGACGTTCCCGGAGAACCAGAAAAGTCTGCTGTTTCGTCCAGTTGTTTTAATACCCACGCTAGGAGTGCTATGTCATCCTGGGTCAGTATTGAAAACGTCTACCAACCAGGCACATCGTCTCACCCTGTCTCGTATGCTTCCGCTGTGCAGCAAGGGCGTTCACGACAGGAGGAACAACTACCAAAATCCCCAAGCCGACCACGGAGTGGCCCTGGAACGTCTTTTTCTGCACAAGGACGCAAATGGAAGTCCATTGAGGTTACTCGTGGAACAGAAAGGTACAAGTTTACACCCAAGTATGTTGACGAGGCAGGCAAGCTTCATCATGGAGCTTGGGTACTTGGCGCTAAAAAATCAAAGGAGTGCGAAACTCATACATGTGGGGTTCCCGATATCAACATCACAAATCGTTGTCCTTTTGCTCATTCTTGGAGGGGAGATACCCTTCAGCATGTTTGTTTAAAGTGCACACGCGCGAATAAACCAAATTGTAAAGAAAGGCGCCCTCATGAGCCATTTATTTATAACTTGGGACCTTACTGTACTGAGGAGGGAAAAATCTGGAGAGAAACGCGGGCAGAACAGCCAAAATGAAGATAGCTTGCCACCTCACTCTATAAGAATTAAAAGGCATCACCATGCGAGCTATGACGTACCACCCGTTAATTAGAAACCATTTTTCCAATAGCTGTGTTTTCCAACTAAGTTCTGTAAAGTTCTCGGAATGCAGCTCATCATGTACAAACAAATACAAAATCGGCGAAAGCACCCAAAAAGAAAACTTGATAAAAAGACCAACACACGAAGTGCTATTAATAAGAATTATTGCTCATAGTAGCTAAGTGACTAAGTGTTCGTCAACGAGACGCCATGGATGCATAACAAACAGTAAAGACTGTTGCACACCTACTTGTATACCTGACAAGGATCCATGTAGAACGCTGCTGGGACTTACTCATGAGACTTAGCAAGACTTTGTAACGATTCAAAGTTTCTTCCTTTTTGTGATGGGAGGTGGACCACCTTCTGAATAGAAACGCTATCTCTGGTAATAGAAGAAAGATAGCTTCTGAGACTTGCTCTGTCGGGCACAACAGAATAAGACGAACACATTGTGAATGGTGATGATAATCACAAGTAATATAACTTCGATTTTGGTGACACAACTACTCAAGTGAAAATGAGAAATGGTTCAGAGACAGTGAAGAAAATGACGGAAGAGTCAAGATGGCTCAGTGACATTTCAAACCTCAATTTGATTCTGATGAGCTGTAATTCGCATCAGGAAGTAGGATTCCAGTGTTTGACAATTTATTCAGTATCTGCAAAAGTTATATAATGTATATGGCATTTCAAGTCACAGTCTTTCATGGGCTTCTGGACTCGCTGGCGTTTCTTCGTATTAAAGGGTCTAGATGACCCCAAACCCTGATCTGTACTACGCTGAAGAGTAATTAGTAGAGGGTCGAGTAAAACTAGTGGACGCTTTTAATGATTCAAAAGGCGAACGGCAGACACTGGAAAGGAGAACAATAGGAGATAACATGTGTCACCAGAAAGAGAATTTGCATTTCATGTCGAGTGAAAATGACAAGAATGCCACTCTCCGGGGAATTTGTGTATATGTTGTGCAAGAAATTGACTGGTCGAGTTTTTGTGAGTTACGAATTAACAGTTAACAACTTAAGCGGTGATAATGGAGGGTGATGTAATATATCAAACATGAGATGCAGTGTTTCATCACCAGATGAAACACCGAGAAGAGAGTTGAAAATACGACGCGCAGCGGAGTATTTTTGACGAACTTCGAGGTGTTTCATCTGGTGATGAAACACTGTGTCGAATGTTTGATATTTCTTCTCAAACAAAATCTTTTTTGACGGAGAAATTAAGGATGCAAAAATGAGCAGTTTTTCATCTGATATCCAAACACTCATTAAACATTAATTTCCTTTGAATTTTCTTTATGAATTATTAATGAGTTTGAGAAGGATGTGTAAAACACTACTCTGTAACCTATTTATTTCAAGACGGAATCTGAACGAGTAAAAATCATGACTCTATGCCGAGGAAAACAACTGATGATACATCATATCGGCATATAACATGAACTCCAGATACTGGCTTAATTATATTCCAATGACAATACATAAGCCATGCACCACAAATTTCATTTTATGATCTTTTTAGAAGATAAGACCCCTACATTGTGTATACACTCGAACCTACACAAAAACTGGTTCGATCGAGAAAGCAAAGTACCTCATTCAACTTAAAAGAAATGAATATAGTCCTTTTACCCGTGCGTGGTACTTCGAAATCGTTAGAGCAGCTTTTTAAATCCTCTTTGATTGTACCGATGTCAATAGGATTGGTCTTTGCCGTCTTCACATGCTCCTATGCTGTTGGTAGTACTCCGTAGGGTGACTAAAGGAAAATGCACTGTTATATAAAACGACTTCCCCTTGGTTTCTACCTCGTTTACATGGCGGAGTGTTGCTGACGATACCAACTTGACTAGTTTCGCCGCGTATCGATCCTGGAGAAGGAAAAACAAAGTGTAACTATTCATTCAAACTGTAACAATTTTAAAAGTTAAATTGCGAGTTCTAACTGCAACTTTAGGGGCACACGTGTCTCGAGGGTTCCTTTGCGGTTTTCAAAATTGTTATGTTGGTGGTCGTTATAATGGTGAAAACTGAGGAAAGTACATTTATACTTCTTGAAGGACACTTCTTTTATCTTTCTGCAGTTTAGTTTGTCGTACGATATTAAAAATAACATGCCCGATCAAATTCAGTTTGACACATTTTAAAAAGAAGATCAAGCGGCTCTGGAAAAGATGTAGATTGCCCCTGAAATGATCCTAAAAAAAATGTTCCCAAAACTGACCGGCAAGGCGGCAAGTGATTCCAAGAACACTAAAGATCCCTGGAGTGGCCCGCAAAGGGAATAATGTAGACTGCAATCCTTAGTCATTGGTCACAGCACTTTTTGTCGCCAACTTTTTGTTAATTGTTACCAGGGTCAAGGACCCTACTTCTTGAGCAACAAAGAACCGAGAGGAACCGGGCCGCGAAGACTCACAGTGCTAAGTACTGTACCTGTTCTCCGCCTTGGCACTCGCGTTTTTTCAGTGCAGTTTTGGTCTACTTCGAGGTGATACACAAATGATAAATAAAACCGCCTCTCATTGCAATAAACCAGGACGGGCTCCTAAGCAAATCTATGACGTCAGAGCGAATGTTAACAGACACTAGAACTAACCGCCTTTTTTCTTATTACAAGCAAGTCTCCAAGTATACAGACTAAACGTGTTTACAACTTCCGCTCACACGAGTATGACATTTATCGGTCTACACAGAGAATTATCGACCTTGGAGATATTTACGATCATGATTGTTTTTATCGTCGTAGTGCGAACAAAACTCGTAATCCAAACTATTATAGCGAAAACCTAAGGCGATTATCATCACACCGAAAAGTATTGTAATGTGAAGACACTTGACAATGTAATCTAAAATGTTGTCTCTCAAAAACACGACAAACGCTTGTCGATCACTCCTCGTATCAGTACTTGTTACAACTGAGCTAAAAAGCGTAAGGTTAAAAAACACTATACCTTTGATCGTTAATGTTTGGGCTTCCGGTCATAGATTCTGTCTTCCTGTAAAGAAAGTACGTCAGATTATTAAGCCGTCTCTCCTAGCTCTTCGTCGTTAGGGACCTTTCGCGGCAAACGTCCCTAACGACGAGGACCGAGGAGGAAAGGCTGTTTTTGCAGGCTTTAATTTAAGGGGCGGGCGTGGTACATTTGGATTCCTGAATCGACGACAGCAATAACAAATGAGTAGCGAAAAACGTTCAGCGTCTCACCTCTCTCAGCTCGCCAATATAGTACTTTGCGAGAATCTTTAAGGCTTCTGCTGAGTGACCGATGTCTTGGAACACCGTGGTCGCATCTAAACCTTGAGAAAAGTTATGTCCACTAAGAAATTAGTTAAGGTTTAACTCAATGAACACTAAAATTAAAACAGGAGGAGAAAATGGATCACGTGCAAAGTGAGCAAGTTTAAACTGAGACCATGCGGTCATTCTTCCCCGAATAAAAAAACAAAAAAAGAAAAGAACTGAACTTAGGCCTAGTGAGCCTTTGAAGAGATCCGCAGCGAAATTGCCAACTCGACACTTTTGCTTTCCTTACTTTATACTACTACATCAGAAATTTCTGCAATTTGATTTGCTTAGAGCAGTGGGATTTCAGCTTAATTTGAAATACCTATATGTGAAAATTTCAAACCTTTTGCGGGTAGTAGTGTAAACAAATAATAGCATGATTTGTACGTGATGTTTGGCAAATTACGTATAACTATTTCGAAGTATCACTCGTGGTATTTATGCAAAATATCACTATAAATTATGCTATTACCCATACTAACTTGACTTAACTTGAAAGGGGCCCCCTTCGTGTGGTAGGAGTAGTTCAGATTTTCTTCTAAAAAAGAATGAAATGGGACGCAAAGTTTCCGGATGTATCGCATAGCTCTGTTCTCCAATGCAGACGTTCGGGAGTTTAAGTGCCGTTCGAGCCACCACAACGGCCAGGGCAAGAGGGAAGGCAAAAAAGCCACAAGTTTAATAACAACCCCGCACGAACATGACCCTTTTGTCCATTTCATCGCCGTTACTGCACGACTACAACGTAAAACTTTCCAATGCATGTAACGTTTTATAGAGAAATAATCCGTCATGTGAGAACTGGTGACTTACTCACCTGCGTGTTCTAGCATGATCTCTCTGCCACCAGGATGCTGAAATAGAGATACTAAAATGCTGAGCTATTTTCACAACATCATCATCATCATCATTTTTTAAGACGAAAGAGTGCTACAAACAAGGACCAGATACCAGCCAGGAACTGCTAAAGCCCCGAAAAATAAAAAAAAAAAAACGACTTTCAAGCCTTAAAAGGCTTGACAACCTCGCTCCCAGAAGATGAGGCAGAAAGTCTATACATTCACTCTTGTTTCAACCTCTCTACACAGAAATATTTAGGGAGATATTATAACTCCAAAAATGGAGTAAAAATTTTAGGTACAGGATAACCCCTTTTTGGGGATTACGTTAACTCCTAATTTAACCCCAAATTTGGGGTCGTTTTTACTCCTGAAAAAGAGTTCTTTTAACTCCCAGTCTGGAGATTAAATAACTCCGAAAATGGGGTTACTTTCACTCCTTACATGGGCTGTTTTTACTCTTTTTGGAGTTACGTTAACTCTGATAATGAAGAAAAAATTTTAGGTACGGGATAACTCCTTTTTAGGGGTTGTCTTAGTATCTGGGGTGATTTTTACTCCTGAAAAAGAGTTCTTTAAACTCCTTTTTGTAGTTAAAATAACTCCCCCCCAAAAAAACTCCACTGTAAGGAGTTGAATTAATCCCAATAGAGGCGTTAGTATAACTCCTTGAAATTACTGTGTACAACGGCCACCTCTCTACACAGACCACTTTCTTCTATCCCAAGGTGGCCGTTGTAGACAAGTTCAACTGTATTTTGTTAGCCTGGTGATAAAAATCGCTGTTACAATCACTGGAATTTAGCTTGCTTAAGACAACATCGACAATCCCCACTGAATTTCAATAACGTTAACCACACGAACCACTACCAACCATGCAAACTAACGGTAAATGTTACACAAAATTAAAAGATCCGCATCGACGATTTTCAGGGCAACACATGCACATGAAAAAAAGACGTTAATTTGGCATCAGACACTCTTCGCGGGACGATCAGTTTGAGTGCAATTAACGAAGCAAATGAGGTTCCGAATAGGCGTTGTGCAGAAAATTGATGACAGGTATGTTATTCGGATACACTTGAGCAGAATTCGTGATTTGGTGTTTCAACTTACGTGAAGCCTGTTCAAAAACTCTAAAAAACTTGCAACGCAAAAATTGTACAGAAAATCGTCTGTTGAATCCAAGACAATTTGATTCTAAATTCCACGCCGTGGATTCCGGATTTAGGTACTAGATTCCGGATTTTTAAGTGGAACTCGGATTCCGGATTCCAATCATTAGTGGGATTCCGGATTCCTTGAGCTGTATTCCGAATTCCAAGCCCAGGTTTCCGAATTCCACAGCAAAATGTGATGGATTCCGGATCCCACTTGAGGCAAAACCTTCTCGGATTCCGGGATCCGGTGCGAGTCTGTGCACCTATTCTCCACAGTATCAACTTTTAACGCAGCATTGTTGGCCTAAAGATCGTTGTCGCGAATAGGATGTAGCTGCTGCTGGTAGAACTTCTAAACATTTCTTACCTCCCCAACAAAGTCAGTCATATCGTAAACTCCATCTTTTATTACGATCCAGCAGGAGTTTTGGTCAGCATGAAATGAAACTTGCTCCAGAGAGAAAATCTTTGCTTCCTTTGGATTCATTCCCTTTTTTTGTTCGCTTAAAGTTTCCATACCTTCCCTGAATGTTGTGCGCGTTCTATCCTCCTGCAAACAGTAAATTTACGCAAAGAACTGATCAGTCGCAATCTAAAGCTATGTCCACTTTTGAGTCCGTCGAGGGCTAACTTTAAAAAAAGCTAAAACGTTTTCGCATCAATTGAATTCCAAATATAATGGTCCAGTTTTGTTATTTAAGACTAATAATACATTGAAACTGTTTCCTGTCGTCGATTGCAACGAATGGCATGGATGGACATAGAGTTTGACCAACTTTTTCAAGGTTTGATGCTATACCTGGAAAATCACCGAAATATTTTTTATGCCCAGAACTCTCTTACGAAATTTGTTTGATATCACTTTCATATGACATATCTCTAACGGTGCATTTCAGTTGTGTATGGTTAAGCACCTAGTAATGACTTCAGCACAGAATTGATCTCGTGACATAGCCCGTGGAGCACAGACTAAGTAGTGTGTGTACAGCTAAATCAAGAAAGGTTGCTTCGGTAATTGATCATTAGTAATTGGGCATTGGGCATTTGGGCATATGCAACAAGGCAATCATTTACTTGAGTGAGCACCAAACAATAGCTTCCCAATGCGTAATGACCAATGCCCAAAGCAACCTTTATTGAATCAGCTTTGTACTGTCGGATCAAGATTAATGATCTAAGATGACGCTGATCATGTTGCATCAAAGAAACCGCAACACTCCATCTGAACAAGGATTCATCGGTTCCTTTGATGCATCTTGATTCTAGTGATCTTGAAGTATAAATCATCTTTCGGATTATCCCAATGGAACGCGCCTGTAAACTCGGACTTTACGTGGACCAAACCGTTGCTAAGCTACTTTACTTAATATTTCTACAAAATTGCTGCCAATTTGCAACATTTGTATTTTGTGAAAAAAAATCAAAATTTTAGCGATTCAAGTTTTGTGAGTGAAATATATTTCTGCAGTAAAGCGTATAACAGCCTCTCATGCAGACGTTCTTAGCGGTTCCTGCCCCACTAGCACCAAAAAATCTATTTTTCAAGCAATCATTCAAAATGTTTTTGTGTATAAATACACTCGTAACAAAGCTGAAAACATATTCTGTTGCTGTACTTGGTTATTCGCTAACTTTGTACTTAATTGATATAAAGTATATAAAACTACTTATTGAAAGCTGCCATAAGTTCTTCCAGTTGTAGGCAATCTGTCGGCCCGTTATAATGCAAGTTAGAGTGCCATCGTCGAAATACTACCCGAAAAAGAATTACCTGCATATGCTGTCTCTACAGGACATGTTTTTTTCTCATTGATAGTGAGGTGGATCAACGTGGAGGTTGAACTTACAACTCAAACGTTCACCCATAAAAGCGACTAATAAGATTACATCTGAGTTACACACAGCTAAATTCTTAACGAGAGCATTTGTTTTGAATATGTTGAACGGCGAGAGAAGAGCGGCATTGTGAAAACGATCAATAATTAAACGATGCAAACTGGACCTTATTGGACAAGTTATTTTATGAATAAGACCAATTGTTTCTTGCATTAAGAGCGTAGTTGAAAAATGCCATATTTCCGTTAACCTGTGATCAGGCATTCTTTTGTTTTCGGGGGGTGAGGTTATAATAATTAATTATATTTCTGTTAAATATTCGTTTCAGTTTTGTCGATCGTAGATGTTATAACATAATTGAATAAAATTTACCTGTATAAAATGTTTTATACGGTAAAGAATCAATAATATGTCTGAACTCAGTTTGAAACATACCGAGTTTAGTTCTTATACAACTATTAATTTGCATTAAGGGTTTATTTACTGGAAGTTCTAAACTAACTTGTATATTAAAGCTTAATAAGGAAGTCGAATGTCGGAGAGTCGACAGAAGTTTCACGCTTCATACGTCGCCCATTAGTTATACTCTACAACTCCTCGATATTTTCATGCTACTCCGTGAAGCAGCACCAAAATTAGATGATCACGCGGATATGTGGATACACAGTCACAAACAGCATGATTGCGATTTGTCATTACAGATTCGTGCAGCAACCTCGGTGTATCCACTTATACGGCTGACTGCCTAAACACTGTAGCGTCTATTCACTTCATAAATACACTTAGAACAGAATATAAAGCACACACTATGTCTAATTGTCGTTTGCACTCTGCAAACTGGTTTGTATAAGCTAATAAAAATACAAAAGCGTTTAAAGGAACGGCTGCTGCTTCCCAGTTCTCAGGAATACAGCTTGGAAGACGCATAACATGCGCGATATCAGAAATATATTCTGTATCTACTGTCTGATGTCGTCCTTCTCAATAAATTATGTGTGTAACTACTGCATCTACGGCTGTAGTAGGTTATCATGGAAATAACAAATGAAATCAGAATAACAGGCTCACCTTGCTTGAGTGTTTAGCATTGGGCATTCACCGATAAATTGCCTCCTTCAAGAAACGCGAATTCAGCTCACTTTGCTGTAGATATATGAACTCATCTGTACACGTAATATTTTGACGCTAAATAATCAACTAAAAAACAAAAGAGCCTATTGATAACCTTTCAGAAACTGCGGCTTAGTTTAGTGAGCTAGTGTGATAATAGTAGTTAGCATTTAAAAAGGGTGTGAGGGGGGTGTGTCAATAGCTGCATTTTGATTGGTCTATTGTGTAGTCACACAATCACCTTTGGTCACACAACTCACTCGTAGCTTTTAGGTTTGCGGCGTACAGTGCCGAAAATGATCCTGGACGGGAAATGATCCCCAAAATGGACAGTAAATGATCCTTAACGGCAAATGGTCCCCACTGTCGACCGCAAAAGAACCCCTGAAAGACCTGAAAAATTGAGAAATGGAAAGGTACTGAGAACTTGAACACAGTGTAAAACGTTAACAGTCAAATGAATATAACGACAATATACTGCTAAACAACAACAGGAAATTAAGCTTGTTTTTTAGCAACAACAACAACAACAACCCTATTTATTTGAATTATATATATTTATCATATACACACCAATGAAATACCAGGTGAGCTTTCGCGCGTAAACATGATATGTAACACTGTTGCTATGGCTACTTTATAAATCGTCCCTTGCGCAGGATAAAACTGTTTCAGTGAAATGGTTTGGTATTTCATTGGTGTTTATATAATAAATAGAACATTACATGGCCGCTTGGAGATACGAAATTTCTCTTCTCGTGTTGAAAATATTTCACTCGTTCGCTGCGCTCACTCGTGAAATATTTTTCAACACTCGAAATGAAATTTCGCATCTCCGCGCGGCCATGTAATATCCTCTATACATAAAATACTATTACAAATAGAGAGAGTACAGGCACCCATAATAACCATTGAGGGCTAAAGAGATTGGGCAGCCTTATTTAAGTTATTAATAAATGATTTTGATAAGGGTCAACACACGACACAGCTGTACGTCATGCCTGACCGCTGACCGCTTCCCCAAGGAATTAAGAAGTAAAGAGATATGGTGGTTTACACGTGACGTCACCGCGGCCATGTTGGTGGCCAAGAACAAAAGCATTTGTCACCACTGGGAATTTTAAAAACTCTATTTTCATGTAAACTCTTTGAGAAAAAATTCTATTGCTGATTGACCTCCAACATGGCCGCCTTGTCACCCCCTGTCAAATAGTTGCAAACTAAGAATTACTAAAGAAATGTTCTAACAGAGACAATTGTAATCAGTTAAAATAATTTTTGGTGTGAAAATAAACTTCATAAGATGATCCAGTAACTTGAGTTTGCAGTCGACGGCGGTCGAGGATCATTTGAGGTCAGGAGCCGTTATGGGCTAGTGTTGAGGTCCATTTTGGGGATCATCTGCAATAAAAAAGTGCTAATAATTGCATGCAATTTCTTTGTTACCTGATATCTTGAGTCCCATGTAGCCTCCCACGCAGGCGTTTTTAGGGGAGCTCGTATTTCTTCCCTCCCCACAAACGCCGTTTGTGGGGAGGGAAGAAATACGAGCTCCCCTAAAAACGCCTGCGTGGGAGGCTAAGTCCCATGTTGTGCGAAAAGTTGCGAACATACTTTGAAAGGTGTAGTTCATACAGCGAACAGAGTACCATAGCAAAGGTAGATTTATTGGGGGGTCCAATCACGAGCGCCCTAGTCAGGGGTCCGGGGGCCTGCTCCCCGGGAGGATTTGGAAATATGGGGTCTCTAAAATAGCATTTTCAGCCTTCCGAGGGCATTTGTTTCCAGCAATTTTTAACGAAATGATTAGTTTTCACACTTTGTTGAACTGAAGTGAACACATTCAATCGAAGGAGATCAAACCATTCGTCAAGTGCTCACTTAAAAGAGGTTAAAAACGGTGGAAAATCCCGCGTAAAACAGGGTCACTACCAAAAATGTTCGAGGTCGCTTTTAAGAGACCACGATTTTCCCACCACTTTTAAAGTTTTAAAAGCGGCAGGTGGTCGCACATGGATGGTTCGACTGTGATGTAACCGTAGGGCAGTATCCAGTTTACTTGATAGAACAGTGTTGAATGCAATGAGATCACGTGTGAATGCAAAAAGTGAGAGAGAAACCTCCCAGGGCAAGGACGCGTTAGCGGCCCATTTCTTCAGTTTTCAAGGGTTACACGGGACGATTCGCAACGACGATTTTTACGGAAACACAGCGTTGCAATGTTGGAACAATGTGGTAACTATTCGAAACTATGTCGCAACAATGTTGCAACGCTGTGTTGCTCTAAAAATCATCATTGCGAATCGTCTCGTGTAACATCACCTTAAGCAACAACGACGGCGACGACTTCGGAAACATCACTCCAAAAGTGAAGTCGCGCTGCTGAAAACTTTATCGCGGTTATTCCATCTCCTTCAATTCGTCAAATACCGTTAGCAATATTTTCTGGAGTTGATATCGAGGTCCAGAAAAAGAAAAGAAAGTCATGTTCTTGCAATCAAGTCCTCCACAAAACGTGAAAATAGGCATTTTCACGTGGTAGTCGTGCAGAAATGTACAAAAAAGCGTGATGCACGTGCAAAGTTGTTGTTTTGCCAATCTAAGCCTATTGCTTTTTTGCCGTTCTCGTTGACGTCGCCGTCGTCGTTCCTTAAGCTCCCTTTTATGTATTTCGGAAACACCTAGAATTTACCGAGGGGTAGAACTATAGTCTACAATGCAGCCCTATTTTTCGGGCAAGCGATACAATCCTTGTCCGGGAATACTTTTCAACCCTTATCGTAGGAGTTCAGGCGAAAGATAGGCGGTCCTCCTTCAGGGATTTCATTGATGAAAAAATGGAAAGTCATTTGAAGTGATTCGTAAACTTAAAGTCATGGTAAAAACGTAAAAGTCGTGGTGACGACTTTCAGTTTCTTCATGAAATTCCTGAAGAAGGAGGGCTTGACTGCCTAAATGGGCCGGGAAATTCAAGTCGCTCTTCTCTTCGCTGTTTTGCTCTGAAAGTTCATATGTCTTGGATTTGGATGTGTTCGTCTTAATCATAAGTGTCTCTAGCTAGCAGGCTAGGGGGAACTAGCCTGTAATCAGACGTTGTTTTATTTTTCTTTTCGTTCTTTTCAAAAACATCGGCCCCTGCGGTTTATATTTTATCACCCACGTTCGACGGACTTTGAAGAGAAAATAGAGGGTCTGTGAACAGGCTAAGAGGGAACAACAAGGTTTGACCCTGTAAACTTCATGTAAAACCTCGTTCGCAAAACAATATTAGAAAACATCAACACAAGTTTATTTTCATATTTTTTTATACACCCGCAATAAAATAAGACTACTTAAATCTGTAATTAAAATAATAATATTAAATATTTCAATACCTATTTGGATTCGAATTTAACTATATAAGTATCTTCCCAGAAGACAGAAAGTTAACCCTAAAAATACATCTGACTGCTCCTTACTGCTTAAAACCTAGTCAGTTTTATTAGTAAGTACAGTCCCGTACTGTTTTGAATCCAGGTTAGGGAGCTTATTAAGTAACGACGTCTTTTAACGATGCATGTCAACCGGTAGAGGACCCTTTGCAATAATTGGGAAGTGATTTTGTCTAAGTTTTAAGGCACAACGTCTCTATGAGAGTTATAACACTTATCAATAAAAATTTGGTAGTGTCAAGGCATAGTAAAGGGTGGAACCTCACTTCCGATTTACTGACATGCGTCGCTCACAAAAGTCTTTGCTTAATTAAGCTCCACTTCTCTAAAGAGTATCACCTCCGAACCGCATGCTTATAAATACATGTTGTAACTCTCGTCTTAAATAAAATGTACACATGAGGAGACGGGTCTGAATATAGACCTGAGCGAGAAAATAACATAGATGTCAGAATGAGAATTAAGAAGTAAATTATTGTCTCGAGATCAGGCCATTCGCTGGCTTCAACAGAACACTTAAAGAAGTACGTACGCCTTAACAAAAAGAACAACGTTTTATACACTTTTTATAAATATGCTTTATCTACGAATATTTTAGTGTATATGCCGCCTTTTGAATAAATAAATAAGAGGCTCTATTTTGATTTAATGATTTCATTCAATCGATGAGAATGTACACAATTCTCATCAGCAATATATAGAGTAGGTTTAATCTTGATCTAACCAACAACGGATTTAGTTATAGCCCAACGCCCTTTTTGTATAAAATCAAAAAAACTGTTTTCTTTTTCCGCCGTAAGTTTTCGATGTACGTATATCAGTAAGAACATTCCTGCAACACTGCCATTTTTGGTCCGATTGCCCAATTTATAAAAAAAATTTAAAATACAATATTTTGGTTAATCGCTCGATCGACCTGCACCCATCCAAACCTCTTATTTTATTGGTCCCTATAACCTGCACTACCTACTGTTTTCAGGGATAGGGGCATTGTTATGTCACCATCCCTATTGTTTTCCCAGCCAATCACAAACCTTGTTTGGAATAGGTGCAGGTCGGCCCTAATCGTTCTTTTTTGCAGATATGCAGGTGCCCTAAGATTACAAACAAAATACGTTTATGAACACCAGTCAAAGGAGTTGTATCAGAGATGATGACTTAGAAGAGACGACTGACGTTAGACCAGGCCTGCAAATTGCATGTTGAGCTATTTTGGGATACAGTCACTCTGAATGGTTCGTCTCAGAGCTATCTGACCTTCCTTTATGTATTTTTACTGAACGAAAAGCTGTACAGAAATGTTCTTTCCCATTTTTTCTTTCACGACAAACTCCAAAACATTTATTCCTTTTTCTTACTGCCGTGACTTATGTAATAAAATTTTGCTGAGATCCACCTTGGGTCATCATTTGCCAAAACTAAATTTGTGCACGCGTCGTCATTGTACTCTTGACCGCGGTGGGATGTTTGGTCAGCCTCAAACACTACAAGGAATGGATCTGAACCACCGTACTAGAAAGCTTGTACGAATACACTGCCATAGGTATTCGTGATTCATTTAAGCCTAAGGTATAGGCGAATCGTTGCAGACGTCATTGTTTACATTTTTCCTCATCAGCCTACCACTTAACCCCTAGAAGCCGTGGCTGTATATACGAACTAAATTCAAACGTTGAAAGAGCTGATTAACTTGTCAATGAGTTATTTGTGCAATTTTAAGCTCTTTGCAAGCAATATTGAAGAAAATATCAGCCATCGAAAACTACGAATTAAATTGCTACGTGGCAAAAAAGTTAATGAGTCATACATTCTTAGTAAAATTTCGACTTTTTAAAAGAGAATTTCTCCGAAACCATTTACTATATCGGGCTCAAATTTTCAGAGATTACTGAAATTGTTATGCTCTTTCAATGTTCAGAGGTTTTATTTTATTAGCTTCATCAGATAATGATGAGTATATGTTAATGAGGTAAAAAATGTACAAAAAGATTCGCCTATATAAGGGTGGGTACGACTGATCGTATTCCGAAATAAGAATACACAAAAACGTTGATACAAATTCATTTCAAGTAGATTTCTAGATGTTGCGACGTAATGAATGCCAAAACAAGGAATTTCATTTGTTCTTATTTCGGAAAATTATCAATCGAACACATCCTAAACATAGTAAACTTATTGCACGGGGAGATGTGGCTCTCAGTCTGCACGCTTTTAATTGACCTTCTTCAGTAGCCATAAGCGTTAACTTTATTTCGTAATTAGTTCGCAATAGCAAATAAGGTTTGCGATGTTTTGAAAAATCAGTCGACATTATTTGTTTTTCAGTGGAAAGTAAAAAACTTCCTTTCTCGTAATTTAAGCTCGGTTTATTTCTCTATATAATCAGTATCATCATAACAAGAGATTCATTGTCGGAGGTTTCTTCGCGTATCTATAGTTTCGCTCCAAGAATATTGGACATGATAAGACCAATGTGTGTAATGAGGATAATTTTCATTTTAGTGCTTGATATACTGAATTTAATCTGTCAAATATCATTATTCGACTGTTTTGTCCAATCAACTTGTTATGTGATTTCTCCGAACAAACTGAGGCGCCTTCCACCCAGTGTTATGTTACTTAGCAGACGGTTCATTAGACGAGGTGGTTGATGTCTGTATGTTAACTTGCTCCTAAGCGCTAGCAGTGCATTTTGCCACACTGCTCTCAGTTAGTACAATTTGGTTTATACTAGCGTTTCTATTAAGTTTACACTGGCCTGTCCATTTGATTTACACTACCGTTTCTCGTTCACACAAGGAAAGATCTGTCACACTAACTTTTGGCCATGTTTTAAGCGCGTCCTGGAAACTGGACAACTCCGAGAAACACTCGACATATTCGTTAACCTCTTCCAATATCCCTTCAAACATTTCACTGTAATAATCGGGCGCTAGAGGTAATTCAGGGATTGAAACATCACTCTGTTGGGTTAACTCTTTAACTAAGGCAACAGCCTTACCGGAAAAGTCACTTTCCTCCTCTTCGCCTGCGCACGTTGACTTATCCTCAGACTTAATGAAGTAGACTGGAGGATCCGGCTCGTTGATTAGTGGTCCCTCAACTATCAGCGACTTCACACGGTGAACAGCACCACTATAAAGTTCAAGATCATTGTCCTTTATGGTAAGCGAGGTATCGCTCCTGTAGTAGCCACTCTCTGTTATTAGGTCTTGTTTGAGGCTATTTTCTAATAAATCAGTGTTTATTTTATTATTCTTTTCAGTATTGTCTTTTAGTACCAGGTCCAAACTCTGCGTCTTCCATGAGAGATCACTACCAGTTGAATTCCATGAGTAGCCACTTAAGCGATTTTCGTCCAGGTTTGACGTAGACGAAACAATTTTGTTAGTGTCATGGTTTTCACTATAAAGACTTGCATCTGACTCCTCGGATACGAACCCGCTCTCTGTAGACTTGGAAATTGTGATATAAGGAAGATTATCTTTGCTGTCATAGTCTGAGGTACCAATCACCTGTCCAACTTCTTGCTCGTTAGAACCTGCATTCTTGAGGCTTTCAAACGATTTATTTGTTACCAGCTCGACGTCAACCAGGGGTTCAGTCATAAGCTCGAGAGACTCCGCGCTTGTCCCTGACGTTTCCGCCTCTGCAACAGGCTCTAACTTTAAACAACTGTTTACGCGACTGTCAACTCTTATTTCGGACAGTCTTGCCAGGGATGTGTGACTGGCTTCTCTGCTGTTGGAGTATCGCTCATTTAACAGGGATAGATCCCGAAAACTCCCCTCGGGAACAATTGAAAACAATATGAAACTGCTTGGGCGTGATCCCAAGTTCAATCTGTCCACATGTAAACGACTTCCGTTGAATTCTTCAGGGAAACTTTCCAGCGAGAGTTGAGAAGTTAATTTGGCTTTCTGATCCTCAAAAAAATCATCCTCTAAGTCAATAACATTATTTGCTGAGACAGTTATCTCGGGAATGAAGACTTTTTGCCGGGTTTTCCTAGAAGTGACAAGAATGGGGACGAGGAACATGATGCAGCTTCCACCAACGACGAGTCCGCTGGACAGGAAGAACACTATATTGTAGCTGCCTGTACTGTCATAGAGCAGACCTGAAAAATATGAACAAAAGTGAAGCACAATGCTGGGTTAGGCCTGATCCATATCGTTCCAATCGCCTCCAATAGAATTTCCATTCGGCTCCGTCGAGCTTAGATACCCTCATTAGAAGGCAGCATCCCTGGTTCTCCGTGCTCTTTGAGCATGTCTAGAGATGAGGACGAAAGGTGAAAATATTAATTAATCTTTACTCAACGTCTGTGCATTAAAGTGTATATGACACGAGATTTTTTCAAACTTATTTTGGTCCATGGATAAGTTTAATTAACAGTTGTGAACTTTAAAAGTATGTCTCCAAAAATGATTTCTTAATTTTTGGCCATCCAAAAACTGCTTCCAACGACTGGAAAGTAGAGTATCAAAGAAAGGTTGGTGACGTCATGTGACGTCAGTTAGTTGACTCAGACTTCGCTTCCGATTTTGGTCATTGCTATGCACTTTGATCTTGCAAACCATTCTACGTCATACTTGTCAATTTGGCCGCGCGATAGGGTGGACATTTTTCAAGGCAAATTCGAGTGTTTTAAAGACGAAAAATTGGTTTTGCAAGGTTATTGACGAGTTTCAATTTCGGATACATACCGTAAAACTCCGAAAGTAAGCCCCTTCGTGTATAAGCCTATCCAAATATTAGCCCCCCAAATTCTCAACGCAAAAAACCCTTCGTTAAATCACCCCTCCAAATATAAGCCCCCAGGAGCTTGTACTTGGAAACTGCCCTCAAATTCAAAATAAAACAAAGAAATACAATAACACATAAGATTTTTCCATCTGCCAAAGAACTGCATGTATTACTTGTGTCAACAAATGATTGCAGTCGAAAAGTGTCACAGTATATTGCTGTTTGCGTAGTTCACTCTTCACTCTTGGCTTGGATTTCCTCGCTCCATATAGACAAAGTACTTGCATGGATGAGTTCTAAAAATATCCACGTCCTCGGAAAAATCCTTCTGCAAATTACGGACATAAATTGCCTCCCAACTATAAGATAGCCCCATCGATTTTGAGACGCAAATTTCCCTCAGTCTGTATATAAGCCCCTCCAACGTCGGAATTTTACGGTATCTTATACAATTGGTGTCATATACAGTATAAAGAAAAAAATTAATAGAAAACAAAATTGAAACAGTTACAAAGTCAACTACATATTTGGAGCTACCTGCCACTTAAGCAAATCTCAAGCATGCAACTTAAAATCCAAAAAGGCTTTTATCACTTTTGGTGCTGTGAGACTTTCTCTCGTAACAGGTAACTTGCCAAGACGATGCTAGCCTGGGACAAGGCTCCTTATAGGGGTACTTATAGGACTGAGAAAAAGGGCGAAGATCGGGGCGTGCGCGAAGAAAGAGGTGAACCGAGCAGGGTATTAAGAAGAAAGAGGGATGGCCACTCTGTACCCATCCATAGTCCCTCGCTTCGCTCTTAGCCAGGTCCTAAACTAAGACAATGCTCGTAGCAGTAAAAGGGATATGTACCTGCCATGGGAGGTCCTATTGCCATTGGGATCGCTACTATTCCAAAGAGTGTCCCCACAGCTTTGGCCATCATCCCCCGTCCCACGATGTCATGCGTCACCAAGCCAATCATTACGCAAAGGCAACCATCGAATAGGCCCGACACCAGAGAGTACGTGAGTAAGGCCGTATGAGATCGGGCCAGTGGGCACAGACATGCTGCCACCGCAATTACCAACAGAGATATTTGAGTCAGAGTCAAACGACTTATTCGGGGTGAGTCTCCAAGTTTGCCGAAGAGAATCTTTCCAACCGTTTGAGCCAAAGCGAAGTAGCCGACCAGCAGAGCGCCTTGACTGGAGGGAATTCCAATGCTCTCTGCCAGACGAATCTGTAGTAAAGAATGATTTAAATAAGAACTTGTCAAAAAATGAGTTAGCCTAAATTAAGGTGCATGGAGACCCGGGTCTCGTGCCTCCAATCCCCTCCTCCGCCAGTGTTTCGTTCGTTTGCAGAACATTTTTTTTACATTAACCATCGAACCTCCAATAATGGCTACCACTCCACAACAGCCACCCTCCTACAACGGTCATTTGTTTCGGCGGACAGTCCGTACATAAACTCTTGTTTCAACCTCTCTACAATGACCACTTTCTTCTGTTGAGAGGCTTTGCCCCCTTTGTAATAGATCCGAAATTGGTGATGAATTCCACTATTTGTTGAAATGTACCCACTCATCACTTTCTCATATAAGGGGTATCTTCTTGGAGAGCCTATACTCGATAAACAGTAATTTTACGAATATGTCTTACAAAGCACTATTTTTATATATCATGTCCATGTGCGATCAAAACATCTTAAATCTCAGTGCCTCTTATATTGAAAATATTCTAAATTGTTATGCATCCGAACTCTAATTAAACTTTTCGAAACTTTCTTACCATACGAGTAGCGTAGAAGCCGTACATAGCCAAGTAACGTTTTCTTTTATGGTAATGAGTTTCTGATAATATTCAATTGTTCCTTTCTTTCTTACTTAACTTTTATTTTACTTTTTTCATTTGTTATTGTTTTGGTACTGAAATCTTCATGTCAAAGATAAAGTCAATAAAGTTGTTGTTGTTGTCTGTTCCCGAGGTGGCCGTTGTAGAGAGGTTCAAGTGTATCCTGAAATGATTCGTCCCATCTAAGGTAATCCTCATCAGAACCACCGCGGGTGAAAGAGGGAGGAAAATCTGGAGGACAGAAACCCTTCCCAATATCAAAAGCGAAATAACACTGAAATCATCTTAAGACAAAAGTACAGCAGCAGTGTGAGAACTGATTACATCAAACACACAAGTAATTTTGCCATTCCCGGAATTCTGGACTCAGCTATTTCCAGTTAAGATCAGTTAAAAACTAATACAAACGATTCCGTTAAACTCTTAAAAAGAATACTGCAATGTATATCTAGCCGAATTTTTCAAAACGAACCTTGCGCAATTTGGGTTTTGCTAATAGCAAGCCTGTGGCCTATGACCCGCAGCGGGGCCTTTCCTTAAATTACTTATAATTACCGTAGGTTCATTTGATTAGAAAGCGAAAAAGTGATAGCCTGATAAGCTGACAACTGATGAATCTCACAGTTGACATATTTCTTCATATCGCTTTATCTCAGGTCCCATCCCAAATGACTCGGACGTTAAAAAATTCAGTGCTTTGGTAAAGAAGAGGCTTCGTGATTTGAACTTTAAAGACTTTGGCTACGTTTTGATTGCAAACAAGTTGCCTCCGCGGTACAGAGGGACGCCGAAGTTAGCTTTCCTTCAGAATATTCCTTGGCTTGCAGTATTTGATTTGTTTGACGCTACTTCTAAAAAGGATGGTTTGTACTATGCCTGCAACGAAACAACTGATGCACCAAGAGCAAAACTCAGAAGCCTAGATGATTTTAAAGAAGCTCCATCTGACTGGATTTCGGGAAAACCGGCAAAGGATTCGATATCTCAACAAGAGGTACGACTTGGATTTTGGGAAATGAGGAAAAGCAGAAAGGAGATTGGATAAAATGTTCCAAGGACTGTTTCTATCGAGCTCTTTCCACCTACAAATTCTGTTGTCCACTTGGGCGGCTCATGTGCTTGTTCCTAGGTCTTGATGAAAGTAACATTCAAGAGATGGTTGACATGATGGAATGTTGTTTCAGCATCCTTGGAGATTCGGCCAGCAATTGCGTTACTGTTATCAGCGAAAGCAAACACGTAACAGATGCCTTCATCAAAGCTTCCAGGCTGCAAAGAGAACTCAGAGATTGCTCCATTACAGATATACCTTGGTCACTCTTGAGAGAAATTGTCCGCGATATGGTCGGACCAACTAAATTTGAGGAAAGAGGGGCTAAAACGGAGCTTCCTTTTTTTACTGGGTTGTTGAAAGAGGTGTTCAACAAGATGATTCATTCGTGGGATGATCTTGAAGTCTATGTTCCAAATCCGCGGTTGCCGAGATTGGTAGAGGACATAGAGAAAGCCAGAAATGCCTTTTACAAGGGTGCGCAAGCTAGTCAAACCAATCTATTTCACAACCATTGCATTGAAAGAACACTGGAAGAAGAAACGATGCAGAAGATTGAACAAGCTTTAAAGACATTGTCAAAGCCCAGCAAAGACACCAGCTCTCACGTCATCACCGTTACCGTTACTTACGAGCCTGGATCTGGAGCAACTACGCTTTGTCGCAGAATCCTTTGGAAAAAACGTACGCAATACCGTTGCGCTGTTGTTAAGGCAATCACAACCAACACAGATTATCAAATCGAGCAACTCCAAGGAATCACGTACGACGAAAAAAACTTTAAATTTGCCCCTCCTTGTCTCGTTCTTGTTGATAACTTTCCTGAGAATGAAACAAGACGACTAACTGAGAAAATCACAAGAAGGCAGACTAAGTGTGTGATTCTATCCACATTTCCAATTGGAAAGTTAAGTGCAAACTCGCATTTTGATTTGACGTTGCGACAACTGGACATTAAGGAGATGAGTCTGGTTAAAGATATTTTGATTAATATCACAAGCGATAGCAAGCGAAGAAGGGGAGCAGAGGAGGTTCTTGAGAGGGAGAAACGATTCATTTGGTTCGGATTGGAGCTGTTTGGACGCGAGTATGACAAGATTGAGGAAAGGCTTCAGAACCACATCAAGAGTACCCTTGATTTTTTGAATGATTCTCAAGAAATTCATGAGACGGTTCTTAATTTCTGTTGCTTTCTTCATTATTACAGCGACGGCCGAGCCATTCTCCCGCACCCTGTTGTCACCGACTTGCTCTATGAAGCCAGTGACGAGAATGAAGAAAAATGCGCATTAATGCAGCACATCCACAAAATCTTTGGTGGACTTCTTCTCGAAGGGTTTGATGAAACAAATGGTTACTACGGATGGAGACCAGCACATTCTCTGGTCAGTGAAGCTGTCACATCAAGAATCAATGTTGAAGAAACAGCAATAGCTTTGATGGAACAGATTCAGAAAGGAAAAGCCTACGTCAACAAGTTTTTAAAGGAGCAAGTTTTTAAGGTGTTCTTAGATCGAAAGCGAATTTCAGATCCAGTGTATCTGAAGTACAATGAAACGCATGATGAAAGCATCGATTCAGATTTCGAAGACGATGTACTTGGCTTTTATGAAGTGAAAACGCGCTATTCTCCCCTAATATTAGATATACTGGAGGGAAACGATGGCATTCAAAGAGCCCTTCGGTTACTCATTAAGATCTGTCTAATGGCTTCTGAAGTGGAGGAGAAGGCATACGCTTGGCAGCAGCTGGCGCGATTCATGGGCTATGAGATGCGTGCGAATGAGATGGAAGCAAAAAATGAGGAACATTGCCGTCTTCATACAACTATGATTGAAGAACGAGGAATTAAGCTGCCCATGCCTAAAATAGGTATCGAAGCAGCACACATTGCCGTTGATATTGCGATTAACCAACAGCCTAAGTACAGTCATCACTATGTGACCAAAGGAACTCTGTACCTTCTGCAGCTAAGAGATTTCAAATCAGAGGACGGGCCTACCCTTCCCGCCTCCATGACTGAAGTGATTGATGTATGTCGCAAAGCACTAGAAGTCTACGACAAGGCACTTAGTACTACTCATGAGCTCAACTATTATTCAATGATAGGGAAAGTTCAAGCCATTGTCTCGCTTCTTCAAATAGTCAAAGGTTTGCCGTTCTTTCGCTTAGATGGTGAAAGCATTACAAAGTATCTAAAGACAGCTGATATTCCAAGTGAACTGGAAGAGGTACTCACCCAGGAAGAACACAACTACATAAAAGATCTAAGTTCTACGACACTTGGTCTTCTTAATGAAATTTTCGGAGATGTTAAGTTCCGACTCATGACTACTTATGGTGACAATGCAATCAGAGGTTTAATTAATGCCAAATTGAGGGCGTTGAAATTGCGAAGAACCTTTTATGAAGTGACGGGTTTCGATAGAAGCCAGCTGCGTGATATGGTAGTTACGACGTCTTCCCAACCGTTTACGAGGGATGCCCAGGCTCTTTGCCAACAGTTTGTACAAGATGTTCTTTTCATAAACAATGAGACCACGTACAGCACATGGCTTAATTTAAGCGATGGAGAAGTTTCCCGGATTTATAACTCGCTTAAAGTGCTTTGCTCTCGTGGCTATGGAAGTCATGATGACATGCTTATTTGTTGTAAGGCTTGTCTTCGTTTACAAGAGAAACCATCCGTCGAAGAGCTGGACGAAATTGTGACCATGTGGGTGTCGAAATTTCCGGATTCAGAATGGGCCCATCTATTTAACTACATGATTCATTTCCCAATTCCAGATAAACGGCTCGCGTTCTTCAATTATTCCGCCAAAGAATCAATCAAGAAATGCGACAAAATCGTCCTGAAGAAGACAGGAAAAGGATTCCGGAAATCTGGTGCAGAATACTTTCTTGGAAAGGGAACTGGATTGTACGCCATTGCAAACAGTCAACAGTTTCGATCGCTTGAAAAGGGGGGATCTAAAACCAACCTCTGGAGAAGTAGAGAGATCTCAGAGAAGCTAGAACGAGTGTGCGGTCAAAAGGATGTCAACTTCAACGGTGTTATAACGTACCAAGGAATTCAGCTACGTTTTGACGACAAACGTTACCCAAAGCAAAGTAAAGACGACTTGTGGTTCTACGTTGGCTTTTCTCTTTCTGGACCTTATGCATATGACCCTGTTGACAATGATACTTACGCAGCCATCTTAAGTCGTAAGGACATCGAAACTTTCGATTGGGAATTCCCTCTGATCGATTACGCAAATGGAAAGGACAACCTTACCGCAGCTGTACCAAGAAGAGAAAAACAATATGAGCCGAGGAATCCGAAAAGAGGACAAAAGGCAGTAGCAGCAAATGCTGGGGATTTTTCCGATATTTCCATCAGCCCACTATCAAAGGAAAAACAATATATGAGCTCATCAGTGCCAAATTTGCTCAACACGCTAATCAGTGGCTCCCCCGACGTTCCCGGAGAACCAGAAAAGTCTGCTGTTTCGTCCAGTTGTTTTAATACCCACGCTAGGAGTGCTATGTCATCCTGGGTCAGTATTGAAAACGTCTACCAACCAGGCACATCGTCTCACCCTGTCTCGTATGCTTCCGCTGTGCAGCAAGGGCGTTCACGACAGGAGGAACAACTACCAAAATCCCCAAGCCGACCACGGAGTGGCCCCTGGAACGTCTTTTCTGCACAAGGACGCAAATGGAAGTCCATTGAGGTTACTCGTGGAACAGAAAGGTACAAGTTTACACCCAAGTATGTTGACGAGGCAGGCAAGCTTCATCATGGAGCTTGGGTACTTGGCGCTAAAAAATCAAAGGAGTGCGAAACTCATACATGTGGGGTTCCCGATATCAACATCACAAATCGTTGTCCTTTTGCTCATTCTTGGAGGGGAGATACCCTTCAGCATGTTTGTTTAAAGTGCACACGCGCGAATAAACCAAATTGTAAAGAAAGGCGCCCTCATGAGCCATTTATTTATAACTTGGGACCTTACTGTACTGAGGAGGGAAAAATCTGGAGAGAAACGCGGGCAGAACAGCCAAAATGAAGATAGCTTGCCACCTCACTCTATAAGAATTAAAAGGCATCACCATGCGAGCTATGACGTACCACCCGTTAATTAGAAACCATTTTTCCAATAGCTGTGTTTTCCAACTAAGTTCTGTAAAGTTCTCGGAATGCAGCTCATCATGTACAAACAAATACAAAATCGGCGAAAGCACCCAAAAAAAAACTTGATAAAAAGACCAACACACGAAGTGCTATTAATAAGAATTATTGCTCATAGTAGCTAAGTGACTAAGTGTTCGTCAACGAGACGCCATGGATGCATAACAAACAGTAAAGACTGTTGCACACCTACTTGTATACCTGACAAGGATCCATGTAGAACGCTGCTGGGACTTACTCATGAGACTTAGCAAGACTTTGTAACGATTCAAAGTTTCTTCCTTTTTGTGATGGGAGGTGGACCACCTTCTGAATAGAAACGCTATCTCTGGTAATAGAAGAAAGATAGCTTCTGAGACTTGCTCTGTCGGGCACAACAGAATAAGACGAACACATTGTGAATGGTGATGATAATCACAAGTAATATAACTTCGATTTTGGTGACACAACTACTCAAGTGAAAATGAGAAATGGTTCAGAGACAGTGAAGAAAATGACGGAAGAGTCAAGATGGCTCAGTGACATTTCAAACCTCAATTTGATTCTGATGAGCTGTAATTCGCATCAGGAAGTAGGATTCCAGTGTTTGACAATTTATTCAGTATCTGCAAAAGTTATATAATGTATATGGCATTTCAAGTCACAGTCTTTCATGGGCTTCTGGACTCGCTGGCGTTTCTTCGTATTAAAGGGTCTAGATGACCCCAAACCCTGATCTGTACTACGCTGAAGAGTAATTAGTAGAGGGTCGAGTAAAACTAGTGGACGCTTTTAATGATTCAAAAGGCGAACGGCAGACACTGGAAAGGAGAACAATAGGAGATAACATGTGTCACCAGAAAGAGAATTTGCATTTCATGTCGAGTGAAAATGACAAGAATGCCACTCTCCGGGGAATTTGTGTATATGTTGTGCAAGAAATTGACTGGTCGAGTTTTTGTGAGTTACGAATTAACAGTTAACAACTTAAGCGGTGATAATGGAGGGTGATGTAATATATCAAACATGAGATGCAGTGTTTCATCACCAGATGAAACACCGAGAAGAGAGTTGAAAATACGACGCGCAGCGGAGTATTTTTGACGAACTTCGAGGTGTTTCATCTGGTGATGAAACACTGTGTCGAATGTTTGATATTTCTTCTCAAACAAAATCTTTTTTGACGGAGAAATTAAGGATGCAAAAATGAGCAGTTTTTCATCTGATATCCAAACACTCATTAAACATTAATTTCCTTTGAATTTTCTTTATGAATTATTAATGAGTTTGAGAAGGATGTGTAAAACACTACTCTGTAACCTATTTATTTCAAGACGGAATCTGAACGAGTAAAAATCATGACTCTATGCCGAGGAAAACAACTGATGATACATCATATCGGCATATAACATGAACTCCAGATACTGGCTTAATTATATTCCAATGACAATACATAAGCCATGCACCACAAATTTCATTTTATGATCTTTTTAGAAGATAAGACCCCTACATTGTGTATACACTCGAACCTACACAAAAACTGGTTCGATCGAGAAAGCAAAGTACCTCATTCAACTTAAAAGAAATGAATATAGTCCTTTTACCCGTGCGTGGTACTTCGAAATCGTTAGAGCAGCTTTTTAAATCCTCTTTGATTGTACCGATGTCAATAGGATTGGTCTTTGCCGTCTTCACATGCTCCTATGCTGTTGGTAGTACTCCGTAGGGTGACTAAAGGAAAATGCACTGTTATATAAAACGACTTCCCCTTGGTTTCTACCTCGTTTACATGGCGGAGTGTTGCTGACGATACCAACTTGACTAGTTTCGCCGCGTATCGATCCTGGAGAAGGAAAAACAAAGTGTAACTATTCATTCAAACTGTAACAATTTTAAAAGTTAAAGTGCGAGTTCTAACTGCAACTTTAGGGGCACACGTGTCTCGAGGGTTCCTTTGCGGTTTTCAAAATTGTTATGTTGGTGGTCGTTATAATGGTGAAAACTGAGGAAAGTACATTTATACTTCTTGAAGGACACTTCTTTTATCTTTCTGCAGTTTAGTTTGTCGTACGATATTAAAAATAACATGCCCGATCAAATTCAGTTTGACACATTTTAAAAAGAAGATCAAGCGGCTCTGGAAAAGATGTAGATTGCCCCTGAAATGATCCTAAAAAAAATGTTCCCAAAACTGACCGGCAAGGCGGCAAGTGATTCCAAGAACACTAAAGATCCCTGGAGTGGCCCGCAAAGGGAATAATGTAGACTGCAATCCTTAGTCATTGGTCACAGCACTTTTTGTCGCCAACTTTTTGTTAATTGTTACCAGGGTCAAGGACCCTACTTCTTGAACAACAAAGAACCGAGAGGAACCGGGCCGCGAAGACTCACAGTGCTAAGTACTGTACCTGTTCTCCGCCTTGGCACTCGCGTTTTTTCAGTGCAGTTTTGGTCTACTTCGAGGTGATACACAAATGATAAATAAAACCGCCTCTCATTGCAATAAACCAGGACGGGCTCCTAAGCAAATCTATGACGTCAGAGCGAATGTTAACAGACACTAGAACTAACCGCCTTTTTTCTTATTACAAGCAAGTCTCCAAGCATACAGACTAAACGTGTTTACAACTTCCGCTCACACGAGTATGACATTTATCGGTCTACACAGAGAATTATCGACCTTGGAGATATTTACGATCATGATTGTTTTTATCGTCGTAGTGCGAACAAAACTCGTAATCCAAACTATTATAGCGAAAACCTAAGGCGATTATCATCACACCGAAAAGTATTGTAATGTGAAGACACTTGACAATGTAATCTAAAATGTTGTCTCTCAAAAACACGACAAACGCTTGTCGATCACTCCTCGTATCAGTACTTGTTACAACTGAGCTAAAAAGCGTAAGGTTAAAAAACACTATACCTTTGATCGTTAATGTTTGGGCTTCCGGTCATAGATTCTGTCTTCCTGTAAAGAAAGTACGTCAGATTATTAAGCCGTCTCTCCTAGCTCTTCGTCGTTAGGGACCTTTCGCGGCAAACGTCCCTAACGACGAGGACCGAGGAGGAAAGGCTGTTTTGCAGGCTTTAATTTAAGGGGCGGGCGTGGTACATTTGGATTCCTGAATCGACGACAGCAATAACAAATGAGTAGCGAAAACGTTCAGCGTCTCACCTCTCTCAGCTCGCCAATATAGTACTTTGCGAGAATCTTTAAGGCTTCTGCTGAGTGACCGATGTCTTGGAACACCGTGGTCGCATCTAAACCTTGAGAAAAGTTATGTCCACTAAGAAATTAGTTAAGGTTTAACTCAATGAACACTAAAATTAAAACAGGAGGAGAAAATGGATCACGTGCAAAGTGAGCAAGTTTAAACTGAGACCATGCGGTCATTCTTCCCCGAATAAAAAAACAAAAAAAGAAAAGAACTGAAGTTAGGCCTAGTGAGCCTTTGAAGAGATCCGCAGCGAAATTGCCAACTCGACACTTTTGCTTTCCTTACTTTATACTACTACATCAGAAATTTCTGCAATTTGATTTGCTTAGAGCAGTGGGATTTCAGCTTAATTTGAAATACCTATATGTGAAAATTTCAAACCTTTTGCGGGTAGTAGTGTAAACAAATAATAGCATGATTTGTACGTGATGTTTGGCAAATTACGTATAACAATTTCGAAGTATCACTCGTGGTATTTATGCAAAATATCACTATAAATTATGCTATTACCCATACTAACTTGACTTAACTTGAAAGGGGCCCCCTTCGTGTGGTAGGAGTAGTTCAGATTTTCTTCTAAAAAAGAATGAAATGGGACGCAAAGTTTCCGGATGTATCGCATAGCTCTGTTCTCCAATGCAGACGTTCGGGAGTTTAAGTGCCGTTCGAGCCACCACAACGGCCAGGGCAAGAGGGAAGGCAAAAAAGCCACAAGTTTAATAACAACCCCGCACGAACATGACCCTTTTTGTCCATTTCATCGCCGTTACTGCACGACTACAACGTAAAACTTTCCAATGCATGTAACGTTTTATAGAGAAATAATCCGTCATGTGAGAACTGGTGACTTACTCACCTGCGTGTTCTAGCATGATCTCTCTGCCACCAGGATGCTGAAATAGAGATACTAAAATGCTGAGCTATTTTCACAACATCATCATCATCATCATTTTTTAAGACGAAAGAGTGCTACAAACAAGGACCAGATACCAGCCAGGGAACTGCTAAAGCCCCGAAAAATAAAAAAAAAAACGACTTTCAAGCCTTAAAAGGCTTGACAACCTCGCTCCCAGAAGATGAGGCAGAAAGTCTATACATTCACTCTTGTTTCAACCTCTCTACACAGAAATATTTAGGGAGATATTATAACTCCAAAAATGGAGTAAAAATTTTAGGTACAGGATAACCCCTTTTTGGGGATTACGTTAACTCCTAATTTAACCCCAAATTTGGGGTCGTTTTTACTCCTGAAAAAGAGTTCTTTTAACTCCCAGTCTGGAGATTAAATAACTCCGAAAATGGGGTTATTTTCACTCCTTACATGGGCTGTTTTTACTCTTTTTGGAGTTACGTTAACTCTGATAATGAAGAAAAAATTTTAGGTACGGGATAACTCCTTTTTAGGGGTTGTCTTAATATCTGGGGTGATTTTTACTCCTGAAAAAGAGTTCTTTAAACTCCTTTTTGTAGTTAAAATAACTCCCCCCCAAAAAAACTCCACTGTAAGGAGTTGAATTAATCCCAATAGAGGCGTTAGTATAACTCCTTGAAATTACTGTGTACAACGGCCACCTCTCTACACAGACCACTTTCTTCTATCCCAAGGTGGCCGTTGTAGACAAGTTCAACTGTATTTTGTTAGCCTGGTGATAAAAATCGCTGTTACAATCACTGGAATTTAGCTTGCTTAAGACAACATCGACAATCCCCACTGAATTTCAATAACGTTAACCACACGAACCACTACCAACCATGCAAACTAACGGTAAATGTTACACAAAATTAAAAGATCCGCATCGACGATTTTCAGGGCAACACATGCACATGAAAAAGACGTTAATTTGGCATCAGACACTCTTCGCGGGACGATCAGTTTGAGTGCAATTAACGAAGCAAATGAGGTTCCGAATAGGCGTTGTGCAGAAAATTGATGACAGGTATGTTATTCGGATACACTTGAGCAGAATTCGTGATTTGGTGTTTCAACTTACGTGAAGCCTGTTCAAAAACTCTAAAAACTTGCAACGCAAAAATTGTACAGAAAATCGTCTGTTGAATCCAAGACAATTTGGATTCTAAATTCCACGCCGTGGATTCCGGATTTAGGTACTAGATTCCGGATTTTTTAAGTGGAACTCGGATTCCGGATTCCAATCATTAGTGGGATTCCGGATTCCTTGAGCTGTATTCCGAATTCCAAGCCCAGGTTTCCGAATTCCACAGCAAAATGTGATGGATTCCGGATCCCACTTGAGGCAAAACCTTCTCGGATTCCGGGATCCGGTGCGAGTCTGTGCACCTATTCTCCACAGTATCAACTTTTAACGCAGCATTGTTGGCCTAAAGATCGTTGTCGCGAATAGGATGTAGCTGCTGCTGGTAGAACTTCTAAACATTTCTTACCTCCCCAACAAAGTCAGTCATATCGTAAACTCCATCTTTTATTACGATCCAGCAGGAGTTTTGGTCAGCATGAAATGAAACTTGCTCCAGAGAGAAAAAATCTTTGCTTCCTTTGGATTCATTCCCTTTTTTGTTCGCTTAAAGTTTCCATACCTTCCCTGAATGTTGTGCGCGTTCTATCCTCCTGCAAACAGTAAATTTACGCAAAGAACTGATCAGTCGCAATCTAAAGCTATGTCCACTTTTGAGTCCGTCGAGGGCTAACTTTAAAAAAAGCTAAAACGTTTTCGCATCAATTGAATTCCAAATATAATGGTCCAGTTTTGTTATTTAAGACTAATAATACATTGAAACTGTTTCCTGTCGTCGATTGCAACGAATGGCATGGATGGACATAGAGTTTGACCAACTTTTTCAAGGTTTGATGCTATACCTGGAAAATCACCGAAATATTTTTTATGCCCAGAACTCTCTTACGAAATTTGTTTGATATCACTTTCATATGACATATCTCTAACGGTGCATTTCAGTTGTGTATGGTTAAGCACCTAGTAATGACTTCAGCACAGAATTGATCTCGTGACATAGCCCGTGGAGCACAGACTAAGTAGTGTGTGTACAGCTAAATCAAGAAAGGTTGCTTCGGTAATTGATCATTAGTAATTGGGCATTGGGCATTTGGGCATATGCAACAAGGCAATCATTTACTTGAGTGAGCACCAAACAATAGCTTCCCAATGCGTAATGACCAATGCCCAAAGCAACCTTTATTGAATCAGCTTTGTACTGTCGGATCAAGATTAATGATCTAAGATGACGCTGATCATGTTGCATCAAAGAAACCGCAACACTCCATCTGAACAAGGATTCATCGGTTCCTTTGATGCATCTTGATTCTAGTGATCTTGAAGTATAAATCATCTTTCGGATTATCCCAATGGAACGCGCCTGTAAACTCGGACTTTACGTGGACCAAACCGTTGCTAAGCTACTTTACTTAATATTTCTACAAAATTGCTGCCAATTTGCAACATTTGTATTTTGTGAAAAAAAAAATCAAAATTTTAGCGATTCAAGTTTTGTGAGTGAAATATATTTCTGCAGTAAAGCGTATAACAGCCTCTCATGCAGACGTTCTTAGCGGTTCCTGCCCCACTAGCACCAAAAATCTATTTTTCAAGCAATCATTCAAAATGTTTTTGTGTATAAATACACTCGTAACAAAGCTGAAAACATATTCTGTTGCTGTACTTGGTTATTCGCTAACTTTGTACTTAATTGATATAAAGTATATAAAACTACTTATTGAAAGCTGCCATAAGTTCTTCCAGTTGTAGGCAATCTGTCGGCCCGTTATAATGCAAGTTAGAGTGCCATCGTCGAAATACTACCCGAAAAAGAATTACCTGCATATGCTGTCTCTACAGGACATGTTTTTTTCTCATTGATAGTGAGGTGGATCAACGTGGAGGTTGAACTTACAACTCAAACGTTCACCCATAAAAGCGACTAATAAGATTACATCTGAGTTACACACAGCTAAATTCTTAACGAGAGCATTTGTTTTGAATATGTTGAACGGCGAGAGAAGAGCGGCATTGTGAAAACGATCAATAATTAAACGATGCAAACTGGACCTTATTGGACAAGTTATTTTATGAATAAGACCAATTGTTTCTTGCATTAAGAGCGTAGTTGAAAAATGCCATATTTCCGTTAACCTGTGATCAGGCATTCTTTTTTGTTTTCGGGGGTGAGGTTATAATAATTAATTATATTTCTGTTAAATATTCGTTTCAGTTTTGTCGATCGTAGATGTTATAACATAATTGAATAAAATTTACCTGTATAAAATGTTTTATACGGTAAAGAATCAATAATATGTCTGAACTCAGTTTGAAACATACCGAGTTTAGTTCTTATACAACTATTAATTTGCATTAAGGGTTTATTTACTGGAAGTTCTAAACTAACTTGTATATTAAAGCTTAATAAGGAAGTCGAATGTCGGAGAGTCGACAGAAGTTTCACGCTTCATACGTCGCCCATTAGTTATACTCTACAACTCCTCGATATTTTCATGCTACCCGTGAAGCAGCACCAAAATTAGATGATCACGCGGATATGTGGATACACAGTCACAAACAGCATGATTGCGATTTGTCATTACAGATTCGTGCAGCAACCTCGGTGTATCCACTTATACGGCTGACTGCCTAAACACTGTAGCGTCTATTCACTTCATAAATACACTTAGAACAGAATATAAAGCACACACTATGTCTAATTGTCGTTTGCACTCTGCAAACTGGTTTGTATAAGCTAATAAAAATACAAAAGCGTTTAAAGGAACGGCTGCTGCTTCCCAGTTCTCAGGAATACAGCTTGGAAGACGCATAACATGCGCGATATCAGAAATATATTCTGTATCTACTGTCTGATGTCGTCCTTCTCAATAAATTATGTGTGTAACTACTGCATCTACGGCTGTAGTAGGTTATCATGGAAATAACAAATGAAATCAGAATAACAGGCTCACCTTGCTTGAGTGTTTAGCATTGGGCATTCACCGATAAATTGCCTCCTTCAAGAAACGCGAATTCAGCTCACTTTGCTGTAGATATATGAACTCATCTGTACACGTAATATTTTGACGCTAAATAATCAACTAAAAAACAAAAGAGCCTATTGATAACCTTTCAGAAACTGCGGCTTAGTTTAGTGAGCTAGTGTGATAATAGTAGTTAGCATTTAAAAAGGGTGTGAGGGGGGTGTGTCAATAGCTGCATTTTGATTGGTCTATTGTGTAGTCACACAATCACCTTTGGTCACACAACTCACTCGTAGCTTTAGGTTTGCGGCGTACAGTGCCGAAAATGATCCTGGACGGGAAATGATCCCCAAAATGGACAGTAAATGATCCTTAACGGCAAATGGTCCCCACTGTCGACCGCAAAAGAACCCCTGAAAGACCTGAAAAATTGAGAAATGGAAAGGTACTGAGAACTTGAACACAGTGTAAAACGTTAACAGTCAAATGAATATAACGACAATATACTGCTAAACAACAACAGGAAATTAAGCTTGTTTTTTAGCAACAACAACAACAACAACCCTATTTATTTGAATTATATATATTTATCATATACACACCAATGAAATACCAGGTGAGCTTTCGCGCGTAAACATGATATGTAACACTGTTGCTATGGCTACTTTATAAATCGTCCCTTGCGCAGGATAAAACTGTTTCAGTGAAATGGTTTGGTATTTCATTGGTTTTTATATAATAAATAGAGCCTTCCGCAGGATAAAACTTCTTTTTTCTTCGAGTGTTGAAAATATTTCACTCGTTCTCTGCGCTCACTCGTGAAATATTTTTCAACACTCGAAATGAAATTTCGCATCTCCGCGCGGCCATGTAATATCCTCTATACATAAAATACTATTACAAATAGAGAGAGTACAGGCACCCATAATAACCATTGAGGGCTAAAGAGATTGGGCAGCCTTATTTAAGTTATTAATAAATGATTTTGATAAGGGTCAACACACGACACAGCTGTACGTCATGCCTGACCGCTGACCGCTTCCCCAAGGAATTAAGAAGTAAAGAGATATGGTGGTTTACACGTGACGTCACCGCGGCCATGTTGGTGGCCAAGAACAAAAGCATTTGTCACCACTGGGAATTTTAAAAACTCTATTTTCATGTAAACTCTTTGAGAAAAAATTCTATTGCTGATTGACCTCCAACATGGCCGCCTTGTCACCCCCTGTCAAATAGTTGCAAACTAAGAATTACTAAAGAAATGTTCTAACAGAGACAATTGTAATCAGTTAAAATAATTTTTGGTGTGAAAATAAACTTCATAAGATGATCCAGTAACTTGAGTTTGCAGTCGACGGCGGTCGAGGATCATTTGAGGTCAGGAGCCGTTATGGGCTAGTGTTGAGGTCCATTTTGGGGATCATCTGCAATAAAAAAGTGCTAATAATTGCATGCAATTTCTTTGTTACCTGATATGTTGAGTCCCATGTAGCCTCCCACGCAGGCGTTTTTAGGGGAGCTCGTATTTCTTCCCTCCCCACAAACGCCGTTTGTGGGGAGGGAAGAAATACGAGCTCCCCTAAAAAGGCCTGCGTGGGAGGCTAAGTCCCATGTTGTGCGAAAAGTTGCGAACATACTTTGAAAGGTGTAGTTCATACAGCGAACAGAGTACCATAGCAAAGGTAGATTTATTGGGGGGTCCAATCACGAGCGCCCTAGTCAGGGGTCCGGGGGCCTGCTCCCCGGGAGGATTTGGAAATATGGGGTCTCTAAAATAGCATTTTCAGCCTTCCGAGGGCATTTGTTTCCAGCAATTTTTAACGAAATGATTAGTTTTCACACTTTGTTGAACTGAAGTGAACACATTCAATCGAAGGAGATCAAACCATTCGTCAAGTGCTCACTTAAAAGAGGTTAAAAACGGTGGAAAATCCCGCGTAAAACAGGGTCACTACCAAAAATGTTCGAGGTCGCTTTTAAGAGACCACGATTTTCCCACCACTTTTAAAGTTTTAAAAGCGGCAGGTGGTCGCACATGGATGGTTCGACTGTGATGTAACCGTAGGGCAGTATCCAGTTTACTTGATAGAACAGTGTTGAATGCAATGAGATCACGTGTGAATGCAAAAAGTGAGAGAGAAACCTCCCAGGGCAAGGACGCGTTAGCGGCCCATTTCTTCAGTTTTCAAGGGTTACACGGGACGATTCGCAACGACGATTTTTACGGAAACACAGCGTTGCAATGTTGGAACAATGTGGTAACTATTCGAAACTATGTCGCAACAATGTTGCAACGCTGTGTTGCTCTAAAAATCATCATTGCGAATCGTCTCGTGTAACATCACCTTAAGCAACAACGACGGCGACGACTTCGGAAACATCACTCCAAAAGTGAAGTCGCGCTGCTGAAAACTTTATCGCGGTTATTCCATCTCCTTCAATTCGTCAAATACCGTTAGCAATATTTTCTGGAGTTGATATCGAGGTCCAGAAAAAGAAAAGAAAGTCATGTTCTTGCAATCAAGTCCTCCACAAAACGTGAAAATAGGCATTTTCACGTGGTAGTCGTGCAGAAATGTACAAAAAAGCGTGATGCACGTGCAAAGTTGTTGTTTTGCCAATCTAAGCCTATTGCTTTTTTGCCGTTCTCGTTGACGTCGCCGTCGTCGTTCCTTAAGCTCCCTTTTATGTATTTCGGAAACACCTAGAATTTACCGAGGGGTAGAACTATAGTCTACAATGCAGCCCTATTTTTCGGGCAAGCGATACAATCCTTGTCCGGGAATACTTTTCAACCCTTATCGTAGGAGTTCAGGCGAAAGATAGGCGGTCCTCCTTCAGGGGATTTCATTGATGAAAAAATGGAAAGTCATTTGAAGTGATTCGTAAACTTAAAGTCATGGTAAAAACGTAAAAGTCGTGGTGACGACTTTCAGTTTCTTCATGAAATTCCTGAAGAAGGAGGGCTTGACTGCCTAAATGGGCCGGGAAATTCAAGTCGCTCTTCTCTTCGCTGTTTTGCTCTGAAAGTTCATATGTCTTGGATTTGGATGTGTTCGTCTTAATCATAAGTGTCTCTAGCTAGCAGGCTAGGGGGAACTAGCCTGTAATCAGACGTTGTTTTATTTTTCTTTTCGTTCTTTTCAAAAACATCGGCCCCTGCGGTTTATATTTTATCACCCACGTTCGACGGACTTTGAAGAGAAAATATAGGGGGTCTGTGAACAGGCTAAGAGGGAACAACAAGGTTTGACCCTGTAAACTTCATGTAAAAACTCGTTCGCAAAACAATATTAGAAAACATCAACACAAGTTTATTTTCATATTTTTTTATACACCCGCAATAAAATAAGACTACTTAAATCTGTAATTAAAATAATAATATTAAATATTTCAATACCTATTTGGATTCGAATTTAACTATATAAGTATCTTCCCAGAAGACAGAACGTTAACCCTAAAAATACATCTGACTGCTCCTTACTGCTTAAAACCTAGTCAGTTTTATTAGTAAGTACAGTCCCGTACTGTTTTGAATCCCGGTTAGGGAGCTTATTAAGTAACGACGTCTTTTAACGATGCATGTCAACCGGTAGAGGACCCTTTGCAATAATTGGGAAGTGATTTTGTCTAAGTTTTAAGGCACAACGTCTCTATGAGAGTTATAACACTTATCAATAAAAATTTGGTAGTGTCAAGGCATAGTAAAGGGTGGAACCTCACTTCCGATTTACTGACATGCGTCGCTCACAAAAGTCTTTGCTTAATTAAGCTCCACTTCTCTAAAGAGTATCACCTCCGAACCGCATGCTTATAAATACATGTTGCAACTCTCGTCTTAAATAAAATGTACACATGAGGAGACGGGTCTGAATATAGACCTGAGCGAGAAAATAACATAGATGTCAGAATGAGAATTAAGAAGTAAATTATTGTCTCGAGATCAGGCCATTCGCTGGCTTCAACAGAACACTTAAAGAAGTACGTACGCCTTAACAAAAAGAACAACGTTTTATACACTTTTTATAAATATGCTTTATCTACGAATATTTTAGTGTATATGCCGCCTTTTGAATAAATAAATAAGAGGCTCTATTTTGATTTAATGATTTCATTCAATCGATGAGAATGTACACAATTCTCATCAGCAATATATAGAGTAGGTTTAATCTTGATCTAACCAACAACGGATTTAGTTATAGCCCAACGCCCTTTTTGTATAAAATCAAAAAAAACTGTTTTCTTTTTCCGACGTAAGTTTTCGATGTACGTATATCAGTAAGAACATTCCTGCAACACTGCCATTTTTGGTCCGATTGCCCAATTTATAAAAAAAATTTAAAATACAATATTTTGGTTAATCGCTCGATCGACCTGCACCCATCCAAACCTCTTATTTTATTGGTCCCTATAACCTACACTACCTATTGTTTTCAGGGATAGGAGCATTGTTATGTCACCATCCCTATTGTTTTCCCAGCCAATCACAAACCTTGTTTGGAATAGGTGCAGGTCGGCCCTAATCGTTCTTTTTTTTTGCAGATATGCAGGTGCCCTAAGATTACAAACAAAATACGTTTATGAACACCAGTCAAAGGAGTTGTATCAGAGATGATGACTTAGAAGAGACGACTGACGTTAGACCAGGCCTGCAAATTGCATGTTGAGCTATTTTGGGATACAGTCACTCTGAATGGTTCGTCTCAGAGCTATCTGACCTTCCTTTATGTATTTTTACTGAACGAAAAGCTGTACAGAAATGTTCTTTCCCATTTTTTTCTTTCACGACAAACTCCAAAACATTTATTCCTTTTTCTTACTGCCGTGACTTATGTAATAAAATTTTGCTGAGATCCACCTTGGGTCATCATTTGCCAAAACTAAATTTGTGCACGCGTCGTCATTGTACTCTTGACCGCGGTGGGATGTTTGGTCAGCCTCAAACACTACAAGGAATGGATCTGAACCACCGTACTAGAAAGCTTGTTCGAATACACTGCCATAGGTATTCGTGATTCATTTAAGCCTAAGGTATAGGCGAATCGTTGCAGACGTCATTGTTTACATTTTTCCTCATTAGCCTACGACTCAACCCCTTGAAGCCGTGGCTGTATATACTAACTAAATTCAAACGTTGAAAGAGCTGATTAACTTGTCAATGAGTTATTTGTGCAATTTTAAGCTCTTTGGAAGCAATATTGAAGGAAATATCAGCCATCGAAAACTACGAATTAAAGTACTAGGTGGCAAAAAAGTTAGCGAGTCATACATTCTTAGTAAAATTTCGACTTTTTAAAAGAGAATTTCTCCGAAACCATTCGGTAGATTGGGCTCATATTTTCAGAGATAACTGAAATTGTTATGCTCCTTCAATATTCAGAGGTTTTATTTTATTAGCTTCATCAGATAATGATGAGTATATGTTAATGAGGAAAAAATGTACACAAAGATTCCCCTATATAAGGGTGGGTACGACTGACCGTATTCCGAAATAAGAATACACAAAAACGTTGATACAAATTCATTTCAAGTAGATTTCTAGATGTTGCGACGTAATGAATGCCAAAACAAGGAATTTCATTTGTTCTTATTTCGGAAAATTATCAGTCGAACACATCCTAAACATAGTAAACTTATTGCACGGGGAGATGTGGCTCTCAGTCTGCACGCTTTTGATTGACCTTCTTCAGTAGCCATAAGCGTTAACTTTATTTCGTAATTAGTTCGCAACAGCAAATATGGTTCGCAACGCTTTGAAAAATCAGTCGACATTATTTGTTTTTCAGTGGAAAGTAAAAAACTTCCTTTCGCGTAATTTAAGCTCGGTTAATTTCTGTATATAATCAGTATCATCATAACAAGAGATTCATTGTCGGAGGTTCAGTCTTCGCGTTTCTATAGTTTCGCTCCAAGAATATTGGACATGATAAGACTAATGTGTGTAATGGGGATAATTTTCATTTTAGTGCTTGATATACTGAATTTAATCTGTCAAATATCATTATTCGACTGTTTTGTCCAATGAACTTGTTATGTGATTTCTCCGAACAAACTGAGGCGCCTTCCACCCAGTGTTATGTTACTTAGCAGACGGTTCATTAGACCGGGTGGTTGATATCTGTATGTTAACTTGCTCCTAAGCGTTAGCAGTGCATTTTGCCACACTGCTCTCAGTTAGTACAATTTGGTTTATACTAGCGTTTCTATTAAGTTTACACTGGCCTGTCCATTTGATTTACACTACCGTTTCTCGTTCACACAAGGAAAGATCTGTCACACTAACTTTTGGCCATGTTTTAAGCGCGTCCTGGAAACTGGACAACTCCGAGAAACACTCGACATATTCGTTAACCTCTTCCAATATCCCTTCAAACATTTCACTGTAATAATCGGGCGCTAGAGGTAATTCAGGGATTGAAACATCACTCTGTTGGGTTAACTCTTTAACTAAGGCAACAGCCTTACCGGAAAAGTCACTTTCCTCCTCTTCGCCTGCGCACGTTGACTTATCCTCAGACTTAATGAAGCAGACTGGAGGATCCGGCTCGTTGATTGGTGGTCCCTCAACTATCAGCGACTTCACACGGTGAACAGCACCACTATAAAGTTCAAGATCATTGTCCTTTATGGTAAGCGAGGTATCGCTTCTGTAGTAGGCCCTCCCTGTTATTAGGTCTTGTTTGAGGCTATTTTCTAATAAATCAGTGTTTATTTTATTATTCGTTTCAATATATAAGGATCGCTTCTCTTTCCTTCCAATCGTAGACTTTACATACGACTGTTCTCGGTTTTGGCGTACCATCGAGTTTCTTGTCTTTTCCGGTTCGATGTGCACGCTCAATTGCAGGAGGTGATTCCACTTGCAATTTTTCAGTGAACGTCTCCTTCACTTTGACTTCCCCGCGCACGCCTCAACTTCTCTCACCCCCAAAAACACATAAATAGCGACTGGGTACGAGCCGGATGCAGAGAAACTCAGCCACAGAGATAGTTGTTTTCTTGAATGGGAATTGCCTTTAATGAAGATGGTAGGGTGGCTTACTGATTGTGTGGTAGTTTTAATCAGTGTTGAATTTTAATCGCTGCTTCCAGGGAGGTAAATATTGTTGCGGATCAGGGTTGTTGTTGTTTATATCGTGTGTTGCTGTGCTTGCGTGGCCTTTAAAATTGTTTCATTGTTCCTTTCAAAAACAGCGTGCCTTCGGGAATAAGCTGTATTTAGTTTTCATATTCGGTGTATGTAAATAAAGTCTGGTGTTGAACACACAAGTGACAAATAATTGGCCTTAAATCACAACTTAAATTAATTCACCAAATATTTGATAATTATTTCTATTAAAGAAGAAAAACGTTTTTAGTAAATGGAGAATACCTAGTTATAATAAGAATAAAGTGTAATAACGATAATAAGTGACATATAGTAATGGTATAATTAGTATTGTACTGTAAATATAAGTATTTTGAAAAAAAAAAATAGAGAAACAAATCATGCTTAAAAAATGGTACTCTTTGTATTATTGGTAACAACAATTTTGCTGTATGATTTAGTCTTCAACATTAGTTGCTTTTTCCTTGAGAAATACTTTTTCTCGTTGCATCTTGTGGCATCTGTTTTATTTAGTCATGTCATAATGGCCTCTATTTCAGAAGCATTTTCAAACTTTGCAAGGCTTCCTTACAGTCTTTATATCCCTTCAAGTTTCTGCCAAACTCCAATTAAAAAATGGCATGCTAATGGAGTGGGGCATTTTTTGTCACTAAAATTGATTCAAAGTTGGGTGTGCTTCAGTGGGCAAAGTTACTGTTATTATGCTTGTGTTTGCAACAGTTTAAAACAAGGCATTTCCATCTCATCCTCCTATCCAATTTACTCTATTCGACTTCAACTCTAGGTTGTGTTGTAGTTACAGTCATCGTCCTAATGAACTGGAAAGTCATTTGCAACACTTGTTCAAGGCACATTGCAAAGTACTTCCGTTTTTATTATAAAATGGTTTTTACATCTGCTTGAACCTATTTACAAGACCTGCTTACAGTTCAAGTCAACATCCAAATACTCCCTTGTGCAATATTTTTGGAGTCTAGCATCAACGGTTTTTCTTTCCACTGTTATGGTTACATGCCTTTTACTGTATTACAGCATCTTGTTTAACATTACAACAATTCAATCTCTGGTAGTGGGAAATTCAGTTCCCTTTTACTTAGCAGCCGCTGTTCTCGTTCTGACCATATCTGCTCTACCCTATCGATTTCTGGCAGTTTTGTGTTTGGTAACTGCAATAACAGTTGGTGAGAGCTTTGATTCTAGTTCCATTCATCCTACAGACATTCCTCCATTGTTCCCTGCTTTGTATCTTTTCCTTGGCATGTTATTAAGCTATTCTTGTCTGAAAATGGTAAAATTTCACCACCCTGGCTTTTTCCTCAACATGGTGTTCAAGTCAAAAAGGTTCGTTACCTCTATTCTAGTTCTAGATATAACAGGAAAATCACACTCTTTTTCCTTTGCACCACATGCAACTGTCTTTGACTTGAGATCACAGATGAATTCCAAATTTAACATAACTAGTGATTTATACTGGCTATCAAACAGAGGTAAACCTTTGCATGACTTTGTGTCATTAAAAGAGATATCAGGGGCAGTAATTATGAATGGGCGTTTACCTGGAGGTGCTAAATGTTGCCTTAAGGGGTGTGAAAATGATGCAGGTGCACGCAAATTTGACAGCCTTATTGGCAGAGGGGGTCATAAGCCTGCAAAAGGTAAAAGTTCATCAAAATCTCGAAGTGATGCCCAGCGTGGCATTCTAAAGGTCACTCCATGCATTGTGCAATGTTCCCAGTGCAGAAATGAAATCTGTCCTTCCAGTGACGTTCCCTGCAATAAACAACATAAATGTACTGAACAACTTGTTTGCAGTACCATGCAACTTTCTAGATGAGCAAACTGGAAATAAAACTGATTTTCACAATGATAGATGAGCAAACTGGAAATAAAACTGATTTTCATAATGACCTTTATCATGCTAAAGATTCAATTGACGAATCTAAAGCAAGCTACATATGTATATCATGTCAGTGCTTCTTTCAAAGATCTGTAAAAATACAGAATGAGTAAGAGAAGGCTCAAGCTATGTTTGAAGAAACACAAAAGTGTTCCAATACATCATCTTGGTCTGACCCCGCTATTGAAGCCACACCACAAACAGGAAGCTTCGCTTCCACTCAAATGCCTGATGAACCTGAAACAAAATTTGAGTTGCCCTCAATTTCAAATTTAAAAGTAGGGATTTTTACAAAAGGACTACAACATCTGTTGGAAGACCAAAGACCCACAAAAAATACAGTTGAGGGCTGCTATGCCTCTGAAGAAAATTTCTCATTAACATTAACAGTAACATTTTCAACTTCCAATACAACCGATAAGAGTCTAAAGGTTGTTCTTACAAGGCCAAATATAACAAAAGGTGTTCAAATACCTAGGTGGAAAGAAATAACCTTTCTCCTTCCCTTAAACATGCCAAATGCAACAAATGACATTTTTCATTTCTCAGTTCACATCATGGGAAACAAAGTGGATTATGGGGAACTTCCACAATTCATCTTTCAGCCAAGCATTTTTAAAACTGCCCTACACAAGATACTGAAAACAATTGATGACTTACCTGTTTGTCCTGGAATAAATGATCCAGCAATAATTGATATTCTTGCCGAAAGAATAGAACTTACCTCTTTATACCAAGTTGACTCTCAGAGTTCAATTGCTGATGGAAAAATTGTTAAATGTATAAGAAGCACTAAGTGTTCTTACATTATACCAAATGAGTCCAAAGTAAGATGTCATGAATGCCAGGGTTTTCTAAGGTCTCACAGGTGTTTGCAAAAACACTCTTCTCCCGAGAGTACACAATCCAAGACAGCTCATGACTGCCATGTTAACCTCAGCAAACTATCTCGTGCTGAACTCATTACCAGGGCAAAAAATCTACACAAAGTGGTTGCCCAAAACCAAAGAAAGGCAAGACGATACTACTTTTTGTATCAGAGAGAAAAACAAAAAAAAGTTGAAGCACCCAAAAATTACAACCCAACATCCTCTGGCCTTGGACAATCGATGAACATTGCCTTACAAAACCAGTGGCTTACTGAAAACTCTGTTTTCTATGCCCTCCTGACTGACACTTTAACATCACTTAAACGTCAGGAAGAGGAATTTTTACGGCATGGAAATCTAACTAAAAGTAATCAGAAGCCACACCCTAAGGGAATGAGGTATAATCCTCTTGTTATTAAATGGAGCTGTCTGATAGCTAGCAAGTGTCACAAGAGGGGATACGATGTGGTTAGAAGTATTCTGCCTATACCAGCCTGGGAGACTATTAAGCAATACAGGCAGGCAGCTAGCACAACAAGCCCCATATCGCACCAAAATCTAGCACACACAGTGCTACAAGAAATGACAAGAAGGGGTTGTAAAGGAGTCGGGGGTATACACTGGGATTAAATGAGTGTGAAAGAAGGAAAAGTACTGTGCAAAAGGACAGGAGAATTGATTGGCTTTGAGGATTTAACTCTGAACTCAATCTGAGTCCACATGATACTGAAAATGAAGATGACAATGATGAAAACACATCTGAATCAAGTGATTCTGACACTGGTCCCACTGATTCTGACTCTGACGCCGATGGAATATTTTCAAATGAGAAACCTACAAATCGATCTAAAAAGGCCAAACTTATTTGCCAGTTTTTCTACTCGTCAATAGAGGGGAATTTTTCATGGCCTGTAGCCTCTTTCCCACTACAAAAACTTGACCATAGAGCTCTTTCTTCTCTGGTTTGGTAAGTATGTGAAGCCGAAAATGGGAAAAAAATAGAAGTTATATATGGTGTTTCAGATGGTTCCACATATTCACATGCCTTTTTTAGTAGAGCTGGAGCACAGAACTGGGTGACATATAATTCCTTCAATGACAACAAACCAATTTGGTGGCTTTCAGATTATCCCCATATGATCAAAAAATTGAGAAACTTCATTGTCAATCCTGATGGGCAGTTAGAAAAAGAGGGTAGAAAAATAACAGCTGATCATTTGATACCACTGAGTTGTAAAACGCCAGCTAATCAACCTAAACTGGAAGCATTTGAAGTTAACACCTAGGACCAAAATGAGTGTCTAAAGGGCTGTCACCCTTTGCTCTGTTGATGTAGCATTAGACATCGTTAAGGGACCTTTACCCCCTGAAGAAACAGTTGCAACACGCACTTACATAAACCAGTGCTACAAATTATTTAAAATATTTAACAACAATTTAGAGGTTGATCCCAAATGTTACAAAGAACTTTTAAAAATATTGCTCTGGTTTGATAACTGGTACAAAGAAACCAAACAGGAAAGTTCAAAAGCAACCAGTGGTTTGAAAAACCACTGGAAAAAATTCATACCTAGGATCTCATTCAAAGACCTAAAGAGAAGCATCAGAGCTTTCCTGGGGGTAGTTCACTATGTTCAAATGCATCATCCAGAATTACACATGATTCCAAAGACCATGTGCCGGAATGATGTTGAAAATTACTTCTCATTGCAACCTGCAAGAGTGTCAGGAGGAAAACCAACAACATTACAGTTTTTTTGAGTCATCTGCTTCTTTGGAAACTGAACTACTTCTATCTTCTGAAATGAAAGACACACAAGGAACATGTGGCTCTTATGATATGACAGCCCTTTCTAATCATTCTGGTTTCTCTTCCTCTATCTAAACCAAAACAAATGTCTCCTGACCGTACGACCTACTTCAGTGAAAAAGAAGGATGGGAACTGTATGATGATGAGTTGTTCACTTCTGGTAGTGTAACTGAAGGGACATGGGACTTTGATGAAAACTTCCATGATGCTGCAGATAAACAACAGCTATCTTGGTATGTCAAGTCAAGCAAACCGTTGAATATATTGATCTCTTTTGCCTTGCTACAAAACTACAAACATGCCAACTTATTCTGACTGCCTTACATGCAAATGAAAACCATAATCATGTATTACTGTTTGCAAGGCAACTCGACTACCATCTACGCACTAAGTTTTTTACGGGAAACTGGTCTAACAATTCCCTTCAAGAAGCCATCAATAAACTGAAGGTTGATAGAGAACTTTCTTTTTATTGGAAAAAACTATTACAAAAGGTTTTAATTCCAGAATCACAAGTAAGACTCTCATGTAAGGTACTTTCTGCTTTTGTGAGAAAATTTACAAAAAGAAGGTGCGTAACATATTTA
>CALNXK010000053.1:1970000-2027500 GCA_942486035.1 Porites lobata | reverse complement strand
CTCATAAATTTGACCGGCCAGAAACGGTAAGTGACCGAGTTAAAATGAATTTGGCCGGTCATCGTGTCTGAAGGCTCTCCGGAAATTATTTCGAGCCTTGCTATGTTGTTTGGACTCCTGTTGGCACCAAAGTTTTTTTTGTTGAGAGAGATGACAGTTACATAGAATTGCTTTTAAATTACCTCTACAAATTTTGGAATCTTGCCTGTGATGAGATACAACCTCCATGGCATAAAAATGTCTTTGGTCTAAAACAAAAAAGTAAGGAAATTGCCACAATAAGTCCCTGTCTTATTCCCAATTCTCTTATTACCCCAAATGTTTTATCTCATAGCGACTTGAAGAACTTTGAGACTATAGACAAACCAGTAAAGCAAAAATGTTGTAAAGATGAAGAATGGCTTTGTAAACTCAACCCGTGCGAGGTATACAGAAAGAGGAAAAACAAGTCGCAAGGTGCACAACAACTGTCCTACCAATCTTATAAGTATGGCTCCAATGGAATTCACAACAGCTGTCATCAAGTCACTTTCCTTGAAATGACCTATCATGGTTTCAAATGTCACTTTACTTCCCCCAATGTAAATATGTCACAAGGTCTTACTGCATTACTTAATTCATTTGTATTAAGAGAAAAAAGAAAATTCCATGATGGTAAAATGTCATTATGGAAGTGGTTTAGGGACAAAACATTTTATGATCACACATTATGCCTATGGTAAAGAAGCTGCCCTTGATTCCATCACATACAGACTTCTTGAATCCATGCCTGAAGATCTTCGACAGAAATTTTCACCCAAAACAAATTATTCACAATCATGCAGTTATGACCCAAACCACGACTCATTTTGCACCTTTAGACATAATGTGTTTCCAGTCAGTGCTGATGATGTATTAGACGAACACCTCCTCCAAGATTCCAATGAGTTCGATGTTATTCAGGTGATTAAACACAAACTAACACTAAGGAATTTCATCCCAACATCATAATCAGATTAATGCCATTGACTCAGACTGTGCTATAATAAGTGATCCTAAGACTTGTGGGGTAATGTTACAACAATCAACAACTGTACTCAACCAACCTAACATATTTTTTGTTGGGTACACAGGAAATTCTTCAAAAGGGTACACTCCAAACTTGGACAAAGAAAACACAATTGATATTAACGGCTGTATGTATAAATTGACTGGTATTGTCTACCTGAAATCACATCACTACTGGTGTGAAGTGTATTCTTCTCAAAAAATTACAAAAATGGTTGGTTTGTTTACAATGGTCTATGGAATAATGGAAAAGCAACCTTTGTTGGCCCCAAACCATTATTTCTTGAAAAGGAGAGTTTGTATCTTTTAATGTTTGAGAAAGTTGCCACGCAACACACAAATTGTACCAATGGAGTCACATTTCAACAACTAAATACTTTGAATGATAATCAAGTAATAAAACAGATAAATTATTGAAGATCACAAAAACTTGCTGATGTTAAAAGACAACAAGGGTAGCCTTACAAACATTAAAGCCATTCTTCAACATTACAGCATCTCTACACAATCAAACCAGCTGATCAAAATAGCTGACCTAAAAGAACTTTCACTGAAAAAATGCAACTCATTTTCAAGTGTACCTACAACTTTTGTTCCTGATTGTAGTGTTGAGAACTACATTGAGGCTCCTGAAAGGAACCACTCTAATCTACCTCATAAACAACTGAATGACTTTGTTCCTGTAACATTTGTCAACGACTCTGATTAACATGGTAAAAGCACAAGAAACTGTAACTGAAACTGCAGGCATCAAACTACTCAACTTAACACCAGCGAAACATGGCTATACACCTGAAAGACATCCCACGAAAAAACAAAAAGGGAGTAAGCCAACACACGACCCACCAAGAAAACTGAAAATTAGTGTGAGAGACGAAGCTACTGAAGATCTATCCTTTGAGCAATCACCAGAAATTAAATCATTTAAGGAAATGGTTGCTGCCCTACAAAAGGACACATTGCCCTCTAGTGATAGTGAAGCAACAACAACAACAACAAGTTTATTTCAAATCAAATATAGCTTACAAAGCTTGTGGCCACAATTAGCGAAGGCTATTCGAGGCGGGTACAAGAGAAAAAAGAAAATTGTATAAATGTATATATATGTTAAACGAACAATCCCAAAAGCAATCTAGTTTGTCGTGAAGAAGAATTTGAAAGTGATTTTAAACTGTTAGACGGTTCAGAAGATTTATTTTTCCAAAAACTTGATGAGCCCACTGGAAATCGCTTGTTGAAGTAAACCTTAAATGAGACAACCAGTTGCAAAAGTACTTGAGACACTGTACCGTATTTTGGCATAAATGGCCTGTCCATGATCTTGTGCTTGTGATGCCCCCTCCACCCCTTATCAAAGTTGCTAGCAATACAAGACCATACTCAAAACTTGGAGGAACAACTTTGAATGGGAGGGAGGAGGGAGGTCAGTATTATATTTTACAGACCTGTGACCAAGAGCGATTTGAAGCAAGAAAGGTCGTTTTTCCGTGGGAGTGTCTCATCATTTTTGCAACTGGTTGTAGCGCGAGCTAGCTCCAATCCAAAATATGCCCCACGGTCCCCGGACTACTTGACGATGTTAAGAGATTCGCCCCTAAGAAGTCTGCCGAAAAACGCGTTTTAAAGCTAGTCGAGCTATTTTCTGGTCAATCCCTGGTTATAAAGAGTTAAAACCTACCAAGAAGCCGTTTACAGGCCGTGCACTTTACGACCTTCTAATCCAGATGCAAAACAGTTGCCGAAGGTCGGGCATCAGAAGAAAACAAAAATTTCGGGTTTAAAGTGACACGGTAGCCGTTCGACTTTCGTCTTTAGCTTTTTCTCCTTCCCTCTTTTTTTGCCTTTTTACCCCACTTTTTCGTTTCGCTTTGCATTTACTAGGCTTCATTTTGGTAGGAAAAGTATTTGGGAAAGCTTTTAAGATCATAGGTTAGATGGAAAGAAGAACACACGAATAGTGGAACAAGATTTTCATCGAAATGTTTAAGTCAACGTTATATGGTTTTTTGCCTTTTGCTCCGGCCACCTTGACTGAAATTGTTCTCATTCCTGTGTGTATTAAAAGATATCTACCCCCCTGCACATTTTATATGACAAAATTGTCCATGGTCGTTAAAAGTGGTGACTTTAACAAGCGATACAAGGGACGTGGACTTGCACGGGCGGCTACGGGCCGTTCACGAACGAATGGGTTCAATAGTCATAGAAATGAGCCGCGTAAAAAGAGGAGCTTTTTGCTGCAACATACAAGGTTCATTCATTTATCATCCCAATCGTACCGACAAAAAGTGATCAACGGATGAAAGCTCGCGTTCAAAACGTGGAAATAATGTTGTGTCGGTATTTTTGCATTTAACGAATAAAGAAAACACCATGTTAAATTTTGTAAGAAACCTTTTTTTGTGGAGGGGCGGGGGAGGGGGCATCCCAGCCCCTCCCTCTACGCTGTCAACTGTCACTGAGAATATTTCTTTTTAGTATTTACCAAATCAGTGAATAGCAATTTTCGCCGTTTTGATTGGCCCCGTAACTCGGAATATCTTTGGCTATTCACTGTTTTCGAGCGGGGCCAAGATGGCGTCTCGTTTCGAGGCATTTTCGAAAAACGAAATTTGAGCCATAAATGAAGCAGTCGTACAAACAAACACCAAGAAAGAGACGAACTTTTGCTTGTCGGTTTTTCTTGGTAGGTAGAAAATTATTGTCGTGCTGAAATTGCAACAAAAAGGTAAAAATGCACTTGACAAAATCCCCGAAATGTTTGTAAATTGTATAATAAAAATCCTGCTAAGTGACTTTTTTAATTTTATAGAAAAAGTTACTTTTTTTCATTTTTATCCAACTGATTTGGTAAATACTAAAACAACTATACCCCCTCAGGGTCGGTGAACTGCGCTAGATATACACCTCGACGCTTCGCGTCTCGGTGAACATCACCGGTATTCACCTCCCCTTCGGGGGATAGTTGTATAATATCACTGTCATATAACTATTACACGTTTTAAGTTGGTATATTATGGATAAGGCAAACAAGTTCATCTGTGCCTGATTAAATGCTGATAGACAAGGACTCGGGATCAAGCGGCTCATGCGAAGGATAGGTCCAGGTAGATTCACGGAAAAGAACGTCTTGTTTCAAATGACTAGGGAACGCAACAAAAAGACTCCTCTTAATTTCCTAGTATCCCATGTTATAATCAATTATCTTCTCTCTTTCTAGGTGCCTACCACATACCTGAAGGTGAGTGATAAATGCTTTTGCTTTCTTCCAAAGGAGAAAAAGCAACCATAGACTTTTTAACTGCAAGGTAATTCAATTGGCCGAATAAGGTTACATATATCGACTGGGGTTCGGGTGAGTCTATGATAAAAAATTTTATAATCATGACCATTATTTCTGTTTTAACAGAACTCAGTTTGGAGGAAGGCGACGCCAAAAAATACACTGAAATCTTACGAGAGCGATTACATGAGCTGAACTACAAAGAGTATGGCTTCATACTTTTTGCAAACAAACTTCCTGCCCAGTACAGAGATACAGCACATTTGTCGTTCCTACAAAACATACCTTGGGTGGCAGTGTTTGACCTGTTTGATCCATCCTCCAAACAAGATGGCTTACATCACACATGTAACGAGACTAGCGACGCGCCACGAGCAAAAATACGAACCCTAGACGAGTTTAAAGAGATAACAGCTGAAAAGGATTCCTTAATCTCAACTCGAGGGACGACATGGATTTTCAATAATGAAGAGATGCAAAAGGGGGACTGGATCAAACGTTCCAAGGACTGTTTGTATCGCGCTCTTTCAGCCTACAAACAATGTTTTCTCCCAGGACGGCTTGTTTGTGTATTCCTGTGTTTTAGCGAGACCGCTGTCAATGAAATGGCGGACATCATGGAAAGCAGTTTCAGTATTCTGGGAGACTCGGCAAACAGCTGTGTTACTATCATCAGTGAATCTAGAGATATTGCAGACGCATTTATCAAGGCTTCAAAATATTCACTCCAGAGAGAACTAGAAGAATGCTCTGTAGCTGGAATTTCCTGGACTCTTCTGAAAGAAATTGCTCGCGAATTAGTAGGACCATCTAAATTTGAAGAGAAAGATGCCACAACAGAGCTGCCATACTTCTCTGGTTTAAAAGCGGTTCTGAACAAAGCCATTCACTCTTTGGATGATTTAGAAGTATATTTTCCTAATCCCCGATTGCCCAGATTGACAGATGCCATTGAGAAGGCAAGAGATGCATTCTATAAAGGTGCCCAAGCGAGCCAGGTAAACCTCTTCTATGATCACAGTATCCCACGAACTCTGGAAAAAGACGTTAATGCTAAGGTTGGAAGCGCACCTAAGTCCCTGTCCAAAGAAAATGTTGACGCCAGCTTCTATGTGAAGACTATAACTGTATCTTACGAGCCGGGGTCTGGCGCCACGACTCTGTGTCGCCGAATCTTGTGGAGTAAACGAACGGAATACCGATGTGCTGTGGTTAAAGCCATAACATGTTCAACAGATTACCAGATTGAGAAACTACAAAGCATTGGCTACGAGGAAAGGAATATGACGTTTTCACTTCCAGTCCTTGTGCTGGTTGACAATTTTCCGGAGATTAAGTTTCGTTTTTTAAGAGACCACATAATGAAGAGGCAGACAAAATGCGTTGTTCTTGCTACTTTGCCAATTTCAACGTCCATAGCCAATTTAGAGATCACTTTAAGAAAGCTGGATGAGGAGGAGACAGCTCGCGTGAAGAATATTTTGATCAACATCACAAGTGTCGACAGTGAGAAACGAAGAGAAGCTGAACAGGTCTTGGAAAGAGAGAAGAGGTTCATTTGGTTTGGACTGGAACTATTTGGACGGGACTACCTAAAGATCAAGGAACGGCTTCAGAATCACATCCGCAACATTTTGATGGCTTTTCTTGGTGAAGCACGAGAGGAACACCAAATGCTACTTGAAATGTGTTGCTTTCTCAACAAATACAGCGATGGCAGTGTGATCCTTCCGCATTCAGTAGTCCTGGACTTCCTTTACTTAAGACTTTCTTGGGATAAACAGCAATTTCCAGCCATTCAAGACATCCATGAAGCTTTTGGAGGTCTTCTCCTTGAATTACAAGACGAAACTCATGGGTACTATGGCTGGCGACCAGCGCATTCCTTAGTAAGTGAAGTGGTGACGTCAAGAATAAATGTGCAGAACACTGCCATACTCGTACTGGAAAAGGTTGTCAAAGGAAAAGCATACGCGATGAAGTTTTTAAGACAACAAGTGTTCAGGATGTTTTTAGATCGCAAAAGAATATCTGATCCAGTTTTACTCAAGGAACAGGCGGCTGATGATCGTTTAGTTGGCAATGATTTAGAAAACGAGGTATTTGGATTTTTAGGAAAACGCACGAGATATTCGCCCCTTATCGAAGACCTTAAGGAGGACGAAAGTAATATTCGAGGAGCTGGTGCCCTGGAGGTTCTTCTCACAGTCTGCGAACAGGCAACTCAAATAGAAGAAAAGTCTAAGGCGTGGCAGCAGTTAGCAAGATTTATGGGATATGAGATGCGTACAAACAGTTTAGATGAAGAAGTTGATCTACGTAATATAGTGGAACAACTGTACAACGCTGTGAAGAAAGAAAGTCATGAAAAACCACCCCTGCTCCTCACCGGAATCGATGCGGCCCACATGGCCGTTGATATTGCAATCTCCCTCCAACGCACTTACACTAACCACTACACTACCAAAGGTGTTTTGTACTTTCTCCAGCTTACAGATTATAAGCGTACACCTCTTCGATCGTTAGCGGAGGCAGTCCAAACTTGCCGCAAAGCACTGGAGATTTATGAAAAGGCTCTGGCGACCTCAAAGGTACCAAATCTTTTCTCAATGATTGGAAAAATTGAAGCCATAATTTTACTACTTGAGATCGTTAAGTCTTGTTTTCATTCTGATGCAAAAAGATTTTTGAGGTACTTGAAAGAAACGGAGGCTCCCTCAGAATTGATGGGGCTTTCTTTAGAGGACCAAGGTTTCGTTCAGTGTCTCCCTTCGACCATACTTGATATCCTGAACGAACTGTTTGGAAACGTGAAGATCAGGCAGACGACTACGTATGATGAAAATGAAATACGAAGTCTTAATAACGCAAAGATAAGAGCTTCCAATCTTCGGAGACAGTTCTATGAAATCACCGGAATGGACAAAAGAGAGTTAAGCAGTGAAGAATGTTCAGTGCAATTGCTGTCTTCTTCCTCTTTAACTGGCCAAGACCACGTTCTATATCAGCAGCAAGTTCAAGACTTTCTTTACTTCAAAGACGAGACCCCTTACAGCACATGGTCAAACATTACTAAAAGCGATGCTAATTTGATCTATCAGTTGTTAAAATCCCTTTGTCTTAATGGTTATGGTAGCCATAATGACATGCTAATTTGTTCCAAGGCTTGTCTTCAGCTTAAAGACAAACCTTCCGTTAATGAGCTCGACAAGATTGTAACTAAATTTGTGAAAAAATTTCCTAATTCCGAGTGGGCACATCTTTTCTACTACATGATACATTTTCCTATTCCAAATGGAGGCCTTGCTCACTACACTTCGCAAACCAAAGAGTCAATCAAACGATGTGCAAACATTGTTCAGGAAAAGGCAGGTTCAGGATTTCGAAAATCAGGTGCTGAGTACTTCCTTGGTAAAGGAATTGGTCTGAATGCTATTGTTAATAGCCATGAATTTCAGTGGCTTGAAACAAAGTGGAAATCGAAGACACATTTTTGGCGAGGCAAGGAACCCTCTGAGCGTTTAGAACGTGTGCAAGGTCAAAAGGAGCCAGGCAGGAAGGGCATTATTTCTTACCAGGGACTCCAGAAACACTTTGACAACACACGTTATCCCAATGAAAGCAAAGACGACTTATGGTTTTATCTCGGATTTACTGTCGCTGGACCCTACGCCTATGATCCAGTGGATAAAGAAACATACGCTTCGCTTAAGAAAAATGCTTCACCTCTTACGATGCCTTATGCATCTTCCGAAGACTTCACCAACAGCGGCAAATTTAGCGGTCCCCCTTGTTATCATGGCGCGCGAAAGAGTGGTCGTTCAACACCTTGGCAGCAGCTTGGTGCCGCAGCCTTTGAGCCGGAACACTACAAAGAAGAAGATACGAGCTGCGATTCTGAAGTTTTCAGAGAAAGGAAAGCGCAAAATCGTACTGGAGATGACGGTTTCGACGATGCAGACGAGCGGTTTACCATAGGTGGTCGTTTCAATGCATTGTGTGGAATTGAAAGCGACGAAAGCCCTCAGAAGCAATTCGAATCCGTTTGGAAAGTTCGTAAGCAGGCGCCGTCACAAGACCAATGGAAAACAGTTGATAGGAGGACATCCAAGGCAAAAGAAAACCCAGCAGATGCGATAGGAGAGAAAAGCAAGCGCGTAGTAGGGACCCGTGGAAACGAGAAGAGATGGTTTGAACCAAAACAGGTGACTCAAGAAGGAAAGCTACATCACGGAGCGTTTGTTTTGGGCACTAAAAAAGGAAAAGAATGCACTGTTCACAAGCCTGGATGTGATGCTAATTTAACCGATAAATGCAATTTTGCACATGGTTGGAGGGGTGATACTCTACAGTTCGTGTGCACAAAGTGCACGGAAGAAAATAAGTTTGTGTGCAGAGAGAAAGTCAACCATGAACGCTATGCCTGGAATCTGGGACCTTACCTGGACAGTCGTGGAGACATATGGAAGGACAAAAAGGCATAAAACACTTAGAGAATCTGCGACAGACATTGAAAGACAGAGAGGTCGCAATTGCCACTTCCACGTTGAATGTTCATTATAAGAATTTTTTTCATATAAATACAGAAAGAGATTGAACACATCTATTAGTCCGTGTTCAGTGACACAGTTTTAACAACTCTCATCTTTAGTAAAGCCAACGCTAGGAATACATGCGTAGTATTTTGTATAAAGGTAGAATGAAGTCCTTCAACATCTGGCTTAAATATAACAACTGATATCTCAATTTAAAGTACATTAGAAATCGTCCTAAACAAACTTGCTTTTTTCAACCTAGAAGTAAGCAAAATATTCTTTTTCCCGCTACTGCTTCTATGCGGTTCTTGCCCGAGACACTTGTTATTTCTTTGCACGGCCTCAGATTAACAATTTGTCCAGGATTCTTGCTAGAGTTGTTACAAGCCACTATAATTTCGCACTTAAGATACCCTTGAAGAAACTTATCAAGGATGTCGTGTTAACTGAGCTTTGCGGTGGGTTTAATCACAGATTTCACCTTGACTGTCCTAGTTTACCATATTTTCCTTGTCGCTTTGTTCGCTGTTAATTTTGACCGAATATTCGTTTGCAAAGTTTTCTCTTTCTTTGGCATTTGCTGTTTTAAGAGTAACGTGTTTTTCTTGCATGTCAGTATCAGAACAGGAGAGTGGTAACTGCAGATTCATCTTCTACCTTAGAAGGAAAATCCGCTGGATTTTTTCAGAGGAGTGGCACAGATATCTGCAGTAATGCTAGTGTTTAACCAAGATGGAGATAAGAAAAGAAAATGGGTGCGAGTCGGCATTGTAGAGGCAAGTGATTTTGTAAAACACGAAGCATTCAGGTCGTCAAGTCTAGTATCTTGTTTTTTACTTTATTTAATATCAGTTCCATTGCGCGCATCGGTTTGCGCTGATTCCAAGGGTCTGGTATCTGATTAGCCCTGGTTCCTCTTGGCTGCTCAGTGTTTACGTATTTTGCTTCGGACTTCCAACCTCTAGCCTTAAGTTCTTTTAAAGCCTTTGCTATTAAGTGACGAATTTTCCCTCCCGTCCCAGGTATTGTCCATTCAAGAGCGATGATCAGTGTGGTCTATTGTTTCAATTCTATGGAATCCTTTTCTTATGGCAAATTAAACCTCCAGTGAAAGTCAGGAACTCAGGTAGTACGTTTCATGGACGTGGTATGACAAACCTCTCTCTCAGAAACTCGACTATCTCGTTTTCAGTCCTCATTGTTGATGGGAACTTAGTCTTTCTCTGTAGGTCCTCTCGTCTCCTATATAGGCGTCTAGTGGTTCTTCAACAGGTGCACGCATTGAAGGAAATGCTGTGATATTTAGCTTATCGGTCAGACTGCTCTGGTTGCTCAATCACTCGTGTGGGCAACGTTTGCTCTTTTTCTTTGCTATGTCGTCAGCCTGAGTTGGATTTTCAGTATCAATGGTTTGCTGCTCCACAAACAATTTTTTTCTTGTCTCTTTTGACTTATAGTCCTAAGAACAGTTCTAAAGTCTTGTCATGTCGAGGCTGTTCTTTTTTCCCCTATCCTTTGTTCTTAGTAGAACCCTGTTTTATTACAGCCACTGACGGGCCATAAAAAATTGGCCTATTAACAGGGTGGCCCTAGTTGTGTGGAGACATGGGTGTTTTTAAAGAGTTGAATTGAATTGAATTTTCTTTGCTCGCTTAACATTGTAGGGGTTCTTTTAAGTGGAAGTATTTACAAGGCGAATTTTCAGTAAAAGAATAGACACCATGGAATCCCAAAATGGGCCGTTAGCAGCGTGCTAAACGAGGTTTCCGCGTGAACGGGAGGCAATTAGTAGTTTTGTTGACTTTTTTAACGCTCACTTTCTCTTTACGCTGTTATTAGTTTCAATACACGCTCAGACGGTTTGTACTGAGTATAAGACATTTATTCCCGAATAGGGTCAATCGATTACAAACTAGAAGACCCTTAATTTTAAATTATGAGATTAAGGATTCGCACCAAAGGAGGCGAAGAAGTTCTTTTAAAACATTTTGCGTCTAGCCTGGTCCCTTTCAGAAAGTATAAGTCTAACTGAAACGTCCACGGTTTATTTCGTTCGAGTACGGCAAGTCTTGCACAGAATACATGTTTGTAGACGAGCAGATGCAAATCGCTCATAAAGTATACAGTGCTATCTACCGGATAAGTCACTGCCCATCATTATTAGGAAAATAATTGCGTTGCTCCCACATGGATAACGATTTATTACCGTTTTAGCGCTACCCACCGTTTCAACAACTTAGGCCAGCATCGTACCGTCCTACATACAGTTTTTTTCCCATGCTATACTATTAAAACATCATGAAAGTTAAAAGGTATACCTCACTTAGGCTTTAATTAGCTCCTTGTTTTTTATTACATATTTAATAATCTTCTGCAGTGGTAGGAGGTTATCAACAAGATAGCGATTTATCCGGTGGCTAGCGCTATCCACCTTTTGCGGAAATAACTGGGGCGAGGGGCCACGGTCCTCTCTACCCATCCCCAAAGAAGGTGGGTTGTCGTGATGGTATGCAGGTTCTACTACATACCATTACGGCAGCATCATGCAGTTTAATATTGTTGACATTGTTACTTGGTTCATCCGCACTCAGTCTGCGTACCTTGGCAAAATAACTTATCAAGGGGAACCAAAACACTCGCACAAGACTTCCATGCTTTGTAGAACAACAGGTCAAATGTAAAATCTCGTTGTGCAGATATTGTATTAACGTAATGTTAACTATAAAAAAAATTGTATTTTTTGTTTACTTGCATAGTTATTGCTGTGCATAACTTCAGCGGTATGTGTTAAAGAAGTAAAGACACAACAGTACGTTAGCACGCAATATAGAATGTAGCATGTAGCAGTATAGAAGTGCATAGTTCTAGAGCAAAACATGACCTCTACATATTGACTTATATAAACAGTGCAAAATGAACCATCAGGTTATTTTTTTACAATTATCTTGCATGGTCGTCTCAATAGACCAGCTGCTGTTTGTGATAACAATAGGCCTTTAGCTTCTATAACAAGGACGACTCCGAGTACGAGATTTTCTCAATACTAAGCAATGCGCGCGCGTGAATCAGCGTCATTCTGGCGGGAAAACGTGATAGCTGTCGTCATTCTACTACGAGTTTCAGTGTCTTAGTGGCGGAAACGAGTTAAGCTTTATTAGTTTGCGATCGGGGAGGGCTTGACCTGCTTCAGTAAAGATAACAGTGCTAACTTTTGTAGTGAAAGAAAAAAAAGTGAAATGAAGCTTTCTGTGGTGTCTACGTCAAAAACCTTTAAATCAAGGCCCGTTCGCGTAGTCGTTTTCGTCTGAGGTCTCTATTTTTGAAACTAATGTTTGAACAGTCCAAGTCCTCTTTTTACAGGCTAAGAACTAGTCTCTCCTAGCAAATAGTTCTCGGGTGAATTCTCTGAGAAAATAAAGGAGAGTGCGCTAGTTCGCCAATACTTCAAACAAGTTGACCAAAGTTGCTGTTCTGCAATCCATAAGTGGCTACCAAGCTGACGAGTTATATGACGATTCCAACTCGATGAAGTTATCGTTCCTGCAGAGAAAAAAATACAATATGCGATATTAGCCAAAGGGAGGAGGCTGATATCCACCTTTGCTTGTCATAACATACACGTGCACGACAACGTGGGGTCCAAGGTGGCTTACACAAGAACCTGTCTTGGAACTGAGAGGTAACTATAGTAAGGTTTTTTTTTACAAAGGGGTGCTTATTAAAATTTTCCTGCAACAAACTGAAACATTAATATGCACAGTTAAATTTCATAAAACAACTCTACAAGCCAGGCTCCTGACAAGCAGGAGATAGAGCTCTAACTGTTTTCCTACATTGATGCTGCTGAGGGAAGAAATAGGCTTTCGATGTGATATCCTTACTAGATAAGAAAGCAAGTGGGGAGGTTGTGGGGGTTCTAGTAGCCTAACGGCTGACACAGCTATTGCAATTACCACTTCCTGAACTCAAGTTTCAGAAGTTCATTCGTGAAAAAGCTTTTTATCCAGCGCAATAGACTAAAAAACTTAGAAAAAACGGGCAAGAAAATGCAGGCTTGGGGTGACACAACTTAAACTCATTTCGGCCAAATGGCCAGCGGCCACTGTACATGTAGTTACGAAATGTGACGTCATCTTTTAATTCAGTTAAAGACATTTTAACACAAAATGCGGCACTTAAGAAACGAGAAGGAACTGAGCCTAGTTAACTTTTGCAAAGAGTTCTGAAACCGTTACTAGGGACCGGGGAAAAAATTGGCCAATAGCTGATGCGTTCCCTGTGACGATCCCAGAAACCATTGCGGGACATATTTGGGCTCCAGTTCCCTTCTCGTTTCTAAAGAAGCGAATTGCAAGTGTTTTGTCTTTTTGCCTCAGTCTAGAGGAAATAATGTTTAGTTTTAGCTCTTTTTTAATCACGATAGTAGGAATCTTCACTTACCATTTTGAATGCCGTCGACATAACTTCTCACAGAGCTGTAACTCAATATTTGGCTTGACAATTATAAAGCAGTTTACAATCGCTCTACTAAAGGATCATTCTTCCCCAAACCTGTTATTGGACAATAAACCAAGGGGACCGTTTTTAGTTGTCCCCTCTGATGCATCAGTGCAGGGGCGTAGCGTGAGATTTTGAAGGTGTACACCTGGTGTACACACTTGTAGCGCCAAAAGTGGCCTAACCTAGGGGAGTCTGGGGGCTTGCTCCCCCACAAAATTCTTAAATATAGGGTCTCGCAAATGCCATTTCCAGTGTTTTCCGCACGACATTTTCAGCAAATTGATACGCAGGAAAATGCAGCGGTTAGTGGTTTGTTTTACCCATTTCTAGTATTGTTGGTAACTGTTCAGTGTTAACTGGAAAAAAGAAGGCAAGTGACGACAACAGAATTATGGAATAATAAAAAGTTAAAAGCAATACTAACACAAAGACACCGAATTGCGAAAAACATATCATTCATCCCGATTTAATGGTAAAAAAAATGCTTTTTCAGCTGTAAATGTTCGCACGAGCGCATGTGCGTATATGGACGCCACAGGACTCCTGGACGCTACGCTCTTGCCATGAGGCTGGTCTACCACTCAAGAGTTGAAACTGTATGGTAAAAGAATTCCGCGTATAACGTTTGATCGTTAATGTTTAGGCTTATTGTCGTATATTCTTTCTTTTTGCAAAAGAACAAGTAATAATACCTTGTCATAAGGGTGTATAAATCCAAGCGTAATACAGTCTTGTAGTTCTACTGTCTGTTCACACGGTTCCCAGGCTCAATATGATATTGGTACTAATCAAGACGTGTCTCCGATGCGTTTGGATGCTTGACTCATCATTATAACTGGTTTATGGCCTGTCATTGCGCGCGTGAGTTTTAATAAAGAAAGGACATACAACTGAATAGGCCACTTTCGATATATTAAAATTCAGCATCATAGCGAGTCTCAGAGGACAAAGAAAAGAAAAGAAAAGAAAATTAAAGAAAGAAAACAAAGACAAAGAAAATTAATAAACATGTTTATTGATTTTCTTTGTTTGTCTCCTCTAAGACTCGCTATCATGCTTAGTCAAATTTTAATATATCGAAAGTTGCCTGTTAAAGGTAATAGACCCTAGCTAGTTATGGGTTCCGTAGGATGATTTAAGATAGTAAATATATGGAACAAGTGGGATAAAAGAGGGAAAGTGAACAACAGGGCAGTCTCTGCATAATTGTTCGGTGTAAATGGCACATTGAATAAGCCTTTAAATCAGTCCCTTTGTACATGAGGTTTAGCCTAGTATACGATCATGTTCAATCGAAACTAACTTCCATTCTCATTTGAACAGAATCTGTTATATCAAATAAAAGTCAGAGAACCTAATATCTCGCCTTTAGGGGACCGCGCATTATTGCTTGCAGGCTCTCTCCTCCGCAGAGGTCCAATGAGGTGTTTTAATATTAGATTTCTGCTGCACAAAGTGAGTGCAGATGCGAAAACTGAAAGTTTCTTCTTCAGGGCTGACCCGCCGTATTTGCTATTTGCACATCTCCCATAATACGCCTTATTTTCCCCCAAAATTTTGCATAAGCTGCATTTTCTCCAATTTTTCTGGAGACGACTGTAATATCCTGGGGAAATGAAAGACAAAGACTATGGAAAATCTCATGCAGTAGCTGTGCAGCTCTTCAGAACCTCTAATTTAATTGGACCCCAATGGGTGCCAGCTCTTTTGTTCTCGGGCTAGGTTCCATTGTTAACTTTGTTTGTTTATTTTCTTTCAAAATTTTGGGGAAAAACAAGGTGTATTATAGGAGATGTGAAAATGGCGAATGCCAAACAAACTTTGTGCCCGCACTCACTCTCGTCATGCCGCTGTGAGCCCCTGCAGAGGAGAGATGTTTTTGACGGTGCCATTTTTTGGCGGTTTTCCGCAGTAGTCGAACCCTCCCCCTTTCTTTCTCTTCTTTCTTTCTTTGTTCTTTCTTTCTCTTTCCCTCTTCGACTTTTAAATTTCCCTCTCCCCTCCCTTTCCCCTGGCCGCTAAGGAAGGCCTGTTAGTCCGGTTACCAGCAGTATAGACTTCATTCTTAATTGATAATCAGACTGCAAAATCGAAACACCCTTTTAAAAATTACCCGTTAAATAGTTAGCAAAATACCCATAGGAAAGAAAGAAATCAGAGAGTGTACAAAGAGATTGCCAACAGTTCAAATTATACTCGAGCTCTTCAAACCGACATTGATCACTTAAAAAATTGGGCAACTCTATGGCAGCTGAGATTTAATCCGGAGAAATGCGAAACAATGCGCATTATCCATAACCTTGACAAGTCATCTCCTTCGTATACTATGGGAGTAGCAATCAAACCAGTAAAGTGTGTGAAAGACCTGAGACTTTTGATTTCTTATGACCTGTCGTGGGGAGCTCAAGTTGATTTTGCTGCAAACAAGGACAAGGCCAATAAAATCTTAGGCATTGTTTACAGAACGATCGGACCTACAAATCAAGAAGCATTTCAGTATTTTGTACATAACTTTAGTGCGACCTATCCTTGAATATGCAGCCCCAGTGTGGTGCCCATACCCAGTAAAAGACGCATTAGCAGCGTTGAAAAGATCCAGAGAAGGGCATCTCGCATTGCGCTTGGACCGTGAAAAGCGTGGGGGAAATGGAGTACGAGGAATTATTAAAATTTTGAACTGGCCCACCTTAGAGAAGCAGACACTTGATTTCACTTAAAGAATGCTATAAAATTGTTTTGGCTTAAATACCCTGAGGTTTAGTGGTTTTTTCGAACTCGCCCTAGATAAAAGGACACGAGCTAACCACCCTTTTAAATTGGGCGTGAAAAATGCAAGGGTTAACTTCCATAAATATTCATTCTTTATTCGCATAGTGAAAGAATGGAATAATTTACAGCAGTATTGAATATGTGAATATGTAAACAGTGATAGGTAATAAGTTAACGTATTTTTTATTTCCGGCTATTATAGGAAACGTCATAGGGTTGACCTCGTGTTTCCTTTTCATGATGTATTTTATGTTTATTTTCTTATCTTTAAACGTCATGAATAAACCATGACTAGTTCACCAACGATTCTCCTTTTTAAACGGGAATAGCCAAGGATATTCCGCGTTGCGGGAGCCAATCAAACTGCGCAAAAAGTTTCACTGATGTGGTAAATACTAAAAATATTTATTTGATCAGAACACTCCCAAGGATAAGTAATAGACTATTGTCAGTGATACTAATCGACATGATTATCACGTGAAGCAATAGCTAGTACGTTTGGGCCTCTTTTCAAACCTCTAAAGCTAGGGTTTTCTTTTGGGGTTTTTTTCATGTATGTAAGCTTTGAAGAGTAAAAGACAGAAATTTCATTACAGCTGTCATTACAGGCACTTTTAGTTCTTATCTTTAAGAAACTCATTATTCTTTCAGATGACCCTGAATATCACATGCAGATACGTTGCTGCGTCAAATGAACTCGATCAAAGCGATTTCAGACCTCTAAAGAAAACTAACTCTTCAGGAAAATACTTGTATTGCACAAAGTATAGTTAATAATCTTTCATGAACTTCTTCTTTCCACCAACGTTTGCTTTGACTAGTCTTGTCTGCTGCTTGTAATGATTTTAATAACTGAATTGCAGTACGTGACCACCCTCAAACTTGCAAGCGAAAAGATTTAATCTGAAATTGTTTTCAAAGACATATATAATGTGTATGTCGCCTTTTGATTTTTTCGAAAAAAGACTTCTTTCTAGAAAATTCCGGGAAAGCTTGCCTAGAAGTTAAGAAATCAGCGAGTGAGAATCAGCTTCTATTTCCTATATTTATATTACCTCAACAAAACGGCTTTCATTGGTTTAATAAGCTTGTGTGAATAGTTTTATGTGTATCCTTACCCTTAAAATGAGTTAAGACCGGCTTTTTGGAGTAATCGTTATTATTTCATATATTTAACTGCGAGAGGAACTATTAACACGAGAAAGATCATCAGTTATGTACGCACCTTGAGCAGCTGCAAAAAGAACTGCCTTCCAAAATCAGGCTTTTCCGGGTTTCGGGCTCGAACACTGGGCGCAACTGTGTCGGGGTGGATCATAACAAATACAGTACAAAGTCTTGTGAGCGGACACCCTCAGGACGCAAAAAAGGTATCCGTAACTGGAGCTAGCTGCTTACGGGAATGTAAAAATACAGAGTCTGTATAGGAGTTTAGAAAAACGGGTTTTGTGAAGGCGACCGCAAGTAGAGCTGTCTGCTTACGAGAGTATCCGTTAGGAGAGTTTCCATTGTACCGCATTTTACTGAGGGAAATGGTGTTTCGGAAGAGGGAAGACGTGAAGAACTACAGTAAAACTACTATGCGCCTCTCCAGCTTCCATGACCTACCTGGACTTACACGACTTACCATCATCGTCGACTTAGCAACATCTAAGGCTAACTGTTTCAGCACAATGAGTCTTGATATTTAAAAATGCACCCTCGAATAAGAACCGAGTTTATTAAGACCCTCCTGGCAGAAAGTTGCCACGTTAATACCCAAAAATATAAGAATCTGTTTAGCCAAGCAAGATTAAGCAGCTAAATTATGATAAACAATTTAACCAAGGAGTGAGACTTTGAGATTGTAAATTTAAGTAGAAATTAGAAATTTCTTTGAGTGAAACTTTGGTGTCAATCCAGTTCCATCAGTCTACTTGTATTCTGCTCTAGTTCAACTATTGAGCACTCTTATAGTCGACGAGGACATCACTCTGGTACTTCGTCATGTTTCTACTTTATTTACGTAGGTAAACTTTACGGGTGCACGCACGAAAAAATTATGCGACAGTGGAAATCCACATTTACGTTAAGACGTAACACGCGTTACGTTGGGATATTAAGCATGTGGTCTATACGGCTCCAGCTCCAGCGTGCGCATTTTTCACAACTTTTTAGAACGTTAGAATTTTCAGGAATACTGCACCAAACTGTACATAAATTCGGTACATGTAATCAGTTTTGTTAGGGTTTTGAATAAATACCGTAGTTTTAAGGACCAAACCCAAGTTTATTTAGCTTTCTGCTACGGTAATCAACAATCGATTATCTCCTTCATGAAAATTAAGAACCTAATTAAATTGCAAATTCTATGGAAACGATCACCATGTGGTGACGCCTATTTTAGGCCCTTTGCAGCTAACCATTCACGTCGTACAAAACCACCGAGCTGGAGAGAAAAAGTCGCACAGGGACAAAAACGAGACATAGTTAAATAATTTTAAGGTTATTTCATTTGTTTGTCTTGTCCCAGAGCGAAGTTTGCTCTCCAACACGGCGGTTTTGTACCACATGAATGGCTAGCTGCAAAGGGCCTATTGTGAAGCCAACCTTCGGCCCGAAGTCGAGATTTAGTAAAAATTCCGCAGATAAGAACCTTTTTTAAAAAATCTGGCAAAGTAGGATCTTGTATTTTGGAGTACTTATTGGCATTTATATTGCTCTGTTTAAGTTCTGTAATTATCCCTCAAGAAGGAAGTAACAAGGTCTTGTTTACAAAGGGAACACTTAACAATAACAATAGCGCTTAAAGAGCAAAACACACTTCTTACCATAAATTACCCATCACATAAATCAAAACATTAAAAGATCAAGAAAATTGTGAGCTAGCTGATGTATGCCTTGAACTCTGATTTGAAAACAATATTCGGACTGTACCGTACAATCTATTCCCGACGCATGTGCCTTTTATCCCAACAAGCGTATTTCTTTTTTTGCTTTTTGACCTTAAAGTTCTGCAGATTTTGACTTTGCTCGTCTTTTAAAGTTTATAATTTAGCAATTTTGGAAGAACACGAAAAATATATGTGTTGGCTATAGAAAACCAAAACGCGGTGCTATATTACGGAAGTTCACTTATTAAAGGTCAGTAGAACAATTTTCCTAGAAAACTATAGTTAGAAACAAAGAGCTTATTGGTTCATGATAACGTCATAAGCCTAAAGTTACCATATATGGAATTTGGGAAAACCCCTCCAAAACTGCCATGTCTGAGAGATCGAATAAATTAAAGCTGCTGCTCATTATTCATTAATTAAACAGTTAAGTAAATACGGCAATGGCTACGTGGTACATGTGGATTGTAAAACGGAGGATTAAAATTCATAGGCAATAATACAAATTGAGGGCTTTTTGCTGTGTTTCATTTATTCACTCCATGGTAAGTTGTTTGCTCGAGAACAGTAAGAAAAGATAATGATGTACTAAGAACAACGCTCCTATGCATGTTCTAACAGGAACTCACGTGGTACAATTGATCTCACAAATGTTAGCAATGGTATATTGAACAGCTGTTTGTCCAGAATTGGTTCGCTTGCATTCACAGTCAGGTTTAGAGGGTATAATTACGAGGAAGCCATGTTATTTGACGGATAGAGTAGAATCTTTAGAGATTGCATTAATAAAATATTGATTTGTTCCTCCTCAGTGAACTATCTATTGAATCTTACTTATCCGGTAGTCAGTTTTTACGATCATCTTGTTCATATTTATTCATTATTGTATTTTAATTGTTGATTTTTTAATTTATTTCATTAGCCCTTCCTGAGGAAGGCTCAATGATTAAGCCCTTCTCAGGAAGGGCAATACTTTGTATGTTTGTAAGATATCGAGTGTATAACCAGGAAAGAGAAGATCGCTTTTCAGTGTCGTTCAAGCGAGGTCTGATTATTATTGTGTATTTTATATAATGTTCAATATACATGGGACAGACTCTAATGTAACGTTAAGAAAATACACGACTGAGCAAATTAGCACTGAATTTTATCCATGCTTACCATGGACAGGTCATTTGAGAAAGTTTCTGTCAGTAGTTACGCTTCTCATAAAAGGTCACGCGATCGTAAATAACCAAAATTGACTAAAGGTCACTAAACCGTAAGCTGTTTTCTACAATAAACGTATCTTTTTGATGGCTTGATGCACATTTTGCTCTATAAAGTCTCAAATATAGAGACATTGAACATTTTTTATTTGTATTTTGCTGTTGATCTTTTTAATGTTCTTAAGAATTTAAGTGGAAGCTCTTTCCTTGAATCTGCAAATAATAAACGTAAAATAGTGATATTCATTGCCAGAGTTGTTCTTATCAGCAAGGAAGGGGGGTCTCCTAGAAAAGGCTTCTAAGAATATATTCTCACTGCATTGATGAATGAAATATTGCTGACGTTAGTGAATGCTCTAGGGCAAATAATAAATAGATAAATAAATAAATATATGAATAAAACAAAGTTCAAACTTTGTAGACGACTAAACATACCAGTACATTAAGGAATGAGAAGAAATCATAGACGGTTAAAGAAGTACGAGCTGTTTCCGTGATGAAGCAAATAGTCGGATAACACCGTTTTTCTTATAAAAACGCCTTCTCTCGGAGATTTTGATCGCCTATTCACTTTCTCCTGCTGACCTGTTTAAACTAGGAAACAATCGAGAAAGAAGTGGTTACGTCACGTTGCCATATTAGCAATTCTAGATTTCAAACTGTGGTCCTGCAAATATAGCAGAAAAACGAAAAAATTGGCATGAATGACTTTCGTGTGCACTGGAACAAAACGTTCCCCATTCTTTTGTTCCATCCGATCGTTGGACAATGCAAATGGCCGTCTCTTTCTAGAAAGATTGTTGAGAGACGTCAAACATTTAATAGGTTTGTTATATATGAATTTGTAGCCCGTTTCAGGCTCTGAGATGGTCGGGTCCGCTAAAATGAGAAAGCGCAAACACGAAAATAAAACGGGAGGAAACTTTTCCTTTTTCCCGCCCCACCAACTTTTCGCCTGCCTTTTTCTTTCACGTCTTCCTCACTATCTGAGAGCCTGGAACAGGCTATACTAATGAAGTTGTTGATGTGCTTTCTCTTTATTTCACCATAGGAGTCAGAGAACGAAGAAACAGGTGAGTGTTACCAATTAAAACCCAGTTAAATGTTAGCATATACCTGAGTATGTAGGTAGAAATAATTTAAATAAATAAATAAATAAAAACCTTACTACTTTGAGCTGGTAAAGAAATCAGGGGGACCAAAGGACCAAATCTTTAGGCCAAATAAGTCAGACATGCCTGTATAATGGATTATATTTTAGAAGTCTGTTTCGTTGATATGGACCTTCCCTAAATATGCTATCTATCTGTTTGGATGTTTAATAGAAACTTTGGTCTCGAAATTTTCGGGGGGCTTTTTTGCTTCATCCGAAATTTAAGCTTCCCTGACCGGTCTTGTCGAAAATGTGAGGACACGGAGTATAGTCATAGAATTAGAAAATGTTATGGGACATTTCTTCTTTACACCAGAATTAACAGGTGACCACTTATTTACCAATAATCGGATAATGTGAAAAATCCATTTCCGAAGATCTTAGGGATGTTTATAGAAAAACTCCGAATTTCTTACATGAATTGTAACCGTTATCGAGAAATTTAATTTCAGAGCTAGAAGAAATTTCTAGGTAATATTTGCTTCATTGAACACACGTTTCACAGAAATCCGTCTTTGTCGTCTTTGGGTACCCCTGTGAAATAGATAGGAAGCAATTGTCTTCTTGTGTTGTAAGTAGTTAATGTAAAAAGACCCATGATTTAGTATTGTCTGTGTGTCCAAATGAAGAAAACTCCTGTTTGTTTTAACATTTGGTTTGACCTTGAATTTCCGTAGATGATCGTGATTATCAAAGAGCTTTTGCCGCTTTGGATGGGCTTAATCTTGCTTCGTTGAAACAATTTTTCAAGGAAAATTATTTGGAGGTACTCAAATCTATAAAAATAGAACAGTTTCTTCAAGTGTTCATTGCATTTGAAAGGGACAATTTTATATTCATCCACTGTATAATAAATCTACTTGGGCTATGCTTCTTTTAAGGATGACACACTGTCTTTTATGAAATCCGAAGAAGAGTTGAAAAACGCACTGATAAAGGTAAGAAGAATTACGCGATTATAAAAGTTCACGATACCCAGCATCATCGATGGGATAAAAGCTATGTCACGTGGTATTTCAGGAGGCAAACAAGTGATAAAATTTCCCAAAAGGAGTAGTCGCGGTCGAGTTTGTTTATCATTATTGTTTGCTGTGAGGACATCTGTAGTCTCTACTGCGCCGTAACAACGGCGACTTCTACCCATAATTTTCCATTTATGTCTTTTAGATGAAAAGTTCCTCATGCTCTGTTGTCTATCTAGAATTAACAAACTCAACCGCGATTTCTTGCATTAGCAAATTTTTTTCACTTGTTTGCCCCCCTGCGAAGATGGGAAACAGGCCGGTACATAGCTTGTATCCCATCAGTCCTAAGCTCGTGCGGGATCGAGGGTAACGTGAATAAGGTCTAGAAACAATCTTGAGTATAACACTTTGGCAGATACGATATACGTACATACAACATACAAATGGTCGCTGACTGTTCTTTTTTGCAGGATTTAGGTTTACGCTTTGGCCAAGCCTTTAAATTCAGCAGACATTGGTTCAACAAATATCATAAAGAGACAGGTTAGGAGGATCTTAGCTGCGATAAACGTGGTCATTTTAAACTTTCAGCTGGTTCTTTGACTCTTGGTTACAACAGAGAATGACATAAATGGTCACTGGTTAATGGACGTTACCAAATTGTTTGAAATTGGCCATTTTCCACATAAAATGGTTGAATTTACCAATTCAGCATAAAGCACGTCTGTAAACCGAAGAAAAAAGCAATTCTCATGTTGACGTCCGCTTTGGCCGTTTTTGGTCCATATGGACCCATGCATATTATTCTTCTTGTGATTAAGCTTTATATTTAAGCTACTAGGTAATTTACAAAATCAGCGAGGATAGATCTTTCCATCTTTAGGGCTAAACTTTTGCTAAGTTAACCATTTTTTTAAGAACCTGTTTAGGCTAGCCTGCATAGAAAAATCCAGGTTCTCAGTCGCGGGCTTTTGCTGTCTTCCCTGGGTTTAGTTACAATAAGGCAAATAATAGGTTTTTGAACAGTCTTAGAAAGAACAACGTTGAAGCCGAAGTTGAATTTACCTAAAAACTTATGGAAAGGGCTAGGGTCACATGTTATTGATGTATCAGTCCAGAAATACAATTTGCTAATTTGTGTTCCTAAATTTTTCGGAATTTCGGAGGGTCGATGTGTCACTCTAGTGGTAAGGGAGCTCGAGAGAGCTTAGGATACGAAAGGTCCGGGTTCGAGGTCCAGTTTTCTTTTTAATGGAAACACTCTCAATAATAATTGTCCTAAAAATGGCAGCGACCGTTTACTAAAGGGAAATTTGCGGCGACGCCATAATTTGGCATGTATAACGTATTTGTCGTGGTCTTTGAACGAGAAAAATATATCTATTACGACTTCACTCTTACCTCTGTCTACACTCATGTCTAGTTTGCTTTTTATATGCTTTCTTTTTTCGAAAATAAATGCCGATCATCGCAACCAAGCAGGTACCTCGACAACAGGTGGTTCCAGAGAGGAGAAGGCAGACGAAACAGAGACGACGCCCATTGCTACAAATGAAAAGTTCGCACGAGATGAACAGATTGAACGTGAAATCAGGAGCGATGAATGTTCCGTGGAAGCTGGAAAGGGGAGTCAAGAATTCGAAGTTCCATTGCCGGCGGGTGGGTATCTTCAGTATACTACTGAATTAAAGTGTGCAATACTACCTTTCATCTTCGGTGGGAATTTTAAGTGCAAAGTTAATTAGCTTTAATTCTTCTAGAGTTGTGTCTACAGTTATGATGATCTTCTTTACTTTTAATTGTTTAAGAAACTTTCACATTAAAAATACAAAAATTTGAAAATAATGAAAATCACCTCATTTTTTACTCTTTTCCCGTTCCCTTGTTTTCTTTCTTCCTTCTTATTACTTGCGCACGTGATATTATTGCAAACATTGTAATGTTATGTTCTACTAAACTAGATAAAAAAGCCGAAGATTTAAATGCCGATCACGCCGAACATTATAAAGAAGATCTGCTGGCAAGCGAAGGGACTCTCGTGTCAAGTGTAAATGAGCATAGACATCTAGCTGAAAACCGTGGAGATACCAGCACCAGTAGAAAAAGAGAGACCGACAACGACCAAGATGCGAGACACGAACTGACAGAGGGAGCTGCCGGTTAGTAAAAAAGCTTTTGAATTTGCATTCTTCTGTTTTTTTTTGTATTGTTTTGGATTTTAGTTAGTTTAGTCCCCGATTATAGAACATATTTTTGGTTTCATAACAACACACTGGAACTCGTCAAGCGAGAACATGGGTTCATTGTTTATTTCCATATTAGTGCTTGTATAGCAATGCTATCACTGAATAAAAATAATCGACTAACTCCAATTCAAAATCATCTTTTAAATGATTAGTCATAATTGTGACAGCCATTGCCGAAGTAGCCTGCGTACTGAAGAGTGTTGTGACTCTTTGTTACCAATATCCCTCGCGTTTCCCTTCCCCCCATCCCTACCCTTTTCGACGCCTGCGGGGCAGGCTATTGCCGAAGCCGTGTTACTAAGTGTCCAACAACCTTAATTTCTGTTACTTGATGGATTAATGATCAAGTTTTACGACGGATAAAAATCGTCTGTAGTTGCTCAGATCACATCATTATCTCACCTAATGCTTTTCAGTCACATATTTTAGGTTTTGGCATGTTTCTGTTTCTATTTAAACCTAGAATAGTCTAATGGTCAAAAATTTATAAGTTACCAGATGGCGCTCTGAGGGCGAAGGTAAAAGAGACCAGATTTGCGAATTCTCACAGACGGTAAACTCTAAGACAGGCAAACTTGCCCTCAAAATCATGTTGAGGCAAAATTGCCCATTTCTTTCATTTTTTTTCTCCCGGTCAATTTCGTTTTGGTAAAAAAGACCATTTTTTGGCATTGTTTTTTCAAGTTTTGCCGAAGACCAGTAAGCGAATGTTCATCGATACTATTGGAAAGATCGCCTTAAAATTATTAAACTGGCGAACCAAGTTTAAAGGTCCAAAGTGAGCGAAGATATAGCTCTACAAAGTCGCTAGATTTTACAGACGTTAGTATAGTGGGAGCACGAACTTACCCCACACCATACAAACGTCTGTAAAATTACAACAAATCAATTTCAATCTTGGCAAGTTTACTGATTTTAGGGTGTTCTTCCCAGTAGTGGATTTTTTGAAAAATGTCTATCGTCCAGTTTCGGCATTTATTGAATTGCGTTTTTTGTTGTTGAATAGATCAAGGGGACCAAAGTACAAGTGTTGATACAGTTGACGATTGTTACAAACAAACCATCGAAGTGATTGTAGCCGGTAGCCAAGATGACGATAGGCCCAATTCGTTGACATGTAGTGTGTGTGATGACCTGGAAGCCGATAAGAAAGACGCAAATCACAAGAAGGTTCCGGATCCATCGAAAGGAAGTGGCCACCTTTCAAATGCAGATGACGAAATGACGAACTGGAATGAGCTCCAAAAGGGGATTAATCAAACTAATCAGATCCATGGAAAGTGCAAGAAGGAAAGCCATATATCCTTGGATGAGAAAAGTAGGTATAGAGTACTTTTAAGATATTGGTCTACCATTTAGCTTGAACACATCCTCGGAGACCAATGGGCAGTCAGTCGGTGCGAGAAAAACGGCGGCACCGTTCTTAAAAACTTTCGTCGCCGTTTTTCCTGACCCTACTGATCGCTTCTGGGTCTCCGAGGATGGCTTGAACAAGGTATACAGTAAAACCTTTTAGAGTCCTTATTATAGACAAATCTGTCAAATAATCGATGCCAAAAAATCATCATAGGAAATAGTGAGATCGACCATCAGTCCGCTCTGGTTTGATGTAAGCCATTTTGAAATCAGTGAGAATGCATCCAATAGTCCTATTGATGGTCTCGTTTTTTACAGAGTTGTATACGCCATGTATGTTGAAGCCAAATTGGCAGGAATAATTTCCAGTTCAGTTAGGCTCAGTTCATACGAGTCGTAATTGTTGTAACCGGGGCTATTTGGCATTCGTTCCAAAAGGTTTGTCGTCATCTGATTTTAACTGCTGTTCAAACGAAAACGCAAGAAAGTGTGAGGACGCACAGGATAAACCAGCTTGTGGCGATACTTCAAGATTGAATTCAGTGTCTGACTTGAACAACAATTCAGTGCAGATTACTGCGAGTGAGTTGGTTGCTTCCACCACGGAACCATCTGAAAGAAAAGATAAATCGATGGCCGAAAAAGAACAGAAAGTAGAGGAGGTTTCTGGCAACAACAAAGAGGAACGTTGTGGTACTACCCTTAATAAGCAAGTAACTCTAGTGGCAAAGAGTGAACAGGAGAAAGAAAGTCACAAAGATGCTTCTGCATTAGCTTCTAAATGTGAGCAACTTAATATTTTATATGAAATTTATATATTCAGCATTTTATTTTGACATGTTAACTTATGAAAGTTCGACGAGTATTTACAAATTGTCATTTTATTCCAATCAAAATAGGAAGAGCAGAAATATTTTGCAGCCCCCTGCAGGAGATGCAACTTTGTAAATGAAATTAGCACTTTGCACATTCTGATAGACTTTGTTTTAACTATTATTCAGGTAAAACCAGGATGTTCGGCATTAAAGGGAAAGACCACTCTTATCAGAAAGGCTCTGTCCTGGATGCAGAGGAAAACAGAGAAGTAGAATTCAAATCTCTTACTGGTGCACACCCCTCAACACTCCCTTGGAAAATGATGGAGAAAGCAAAAAAGTTCATTTGTGCCTGTTTAAATGCTGATAGTAAAGGAATAATCTACTTCGGAGTCGGAGACTCACAAGAGCAATGTTCCAAGTTTAAACGAGGAGAAATTCTCGGACTCGATGTTGAAGATGTCATTGATGATGTTGTTAAAGCTTTCCAATTTGTTCTTGATGATCACATTAAGAGTGATGCTGGCCCACTTCAGAAGGGAGGGGAGCAGAATTGTGTCAGAATAGAGTTTGTTCCAGTAGTAAGCCAAGAAAGTCGTACAGGTCTTTATGTCATTGAAATTGAAGTGAACCGAGACTGGAAGTTTTGTAAGGACAACGTTTACTATTGCAAATCCTGGGCTGAAAAGCGAGGAGTTCACAAAGATGAAGACACATTCGTGAAGAAGGCCCTTAGCGACTTCTACAAAGTCCACAAAGATCAGTATGACGACGCAGCCATTAGGACCAATGGCGCCTCAACAAACGTGAAGCAGCATGAGGTTAATCGGCAAGTGAAAGAACCTCTTATGGCGAAGTACAAGGAATGGAAGAGGGACACAAAACTTGGTTAGTGTCATAAAGATTTAACGTTATCAAATTCTTTCTCTAGCCACAAGTGATATGACTTAAAATCAATTACTAAATTATCTTAGAGTAACCCGTGAATGGAATGGGGAAGGAAGGTTGCCCAACTCGACCTCTAAAGAATTCTGCCTAATGATTTAAAAGTGGATGTGGACGACGTCATAAGAACAAACAGAAATATAGAACAAAGACAACAACAAAAATGACAAAAAAAGTACTTTTCTTCAAATCCTGGAGGATAAAGCTCCTGGTATAAAAATGTTCCCGTCAAATAGGCGAGATGATTACTAGAAAGCTGATTGGTACTGCTGAGAGGACTGACTGGTCAAGGCAGTTTGTAACCTTAATGACTCTAGCCGTTAACGGAAGCGTCGACGAAGTTAAAGAGCCGTTGTCGGTAGACGAGTACCGAGTGTTTTTCTATTTTATTCACACTCAATAAAAGCTTTCTAAGTTGTTTTCTTTTCCTTTATAACAGGCGCTGATATGTCAACAGAAGGTAAGTACATCCTTCGTGATTTTGTACAAAGGTTATAGTGTTGTTTTTTTTTCTGTTTCTCTGACATCCTCTGGTTTCACCGAACGAAGGACACATCTAGGTATTCGTAGCGAACCTATAAACTAATTAAGTATCTACTTCTCATGGATCAACTGTGTCCTTGGTGTACTGTTTACCGGCCTGATATCTACTTAAACACACACCATTACCAGTAAACTATCGCCCTGCATGCCGATGGTAGCAAGTTTTATATTTGTTATTGTTATTGTCAGAAGTCTTAAGTAATGTTGATACAGTCTGTCTCATTCAAAATAGATCCTACCATGGAATTATTACGCATAAACCTGTTCTGTGTTTCAGATCCTATCCCAGATGATGCAGACGTCAAAAGGCTAAGTACTTTGGTAAGAGAGAGGCTACGGGAATTGAACTTTAAGGAATTTAGTTACGTGTTAATTGCCAACAAGTTGCCCTCCCGTTACAGAGGTACGCCAGATTTGTCTTTTCTGCAAAACATCCCGTGGCTTGCAGTATTTGATTTGTTTGATACTGCGTCTAAAAAAGATGGACTGTACTACATTTGCAACGAAACAACAGATGCACTGAGAGCTAATCTGAGAAACCTCGAAGATTATGGGGAATGTCTGTCTGACTGGATATCTGGAAACGACTTCCACATATCAACCCGAGAAACGACCTGGATTTTGGGAAATGAGGAAATGTTGAAAGAAGACTGGATAAAATGTTCCCGGGACTGTTTCTATCGCGCTCTTTCCACGTATAAACGCTGTTGTCCCCTCGGACGGCTTTTATGCGTCTTTCTTGTTCTTGATGAAACCAATGTCCAGGAGATGGTCGATATGATGGAATGTTGTTTTAGTATCCTTGGAAAATCTGCAAGCAACAGCATCACTATCATGAGTGAAAACAAGCATGTGTCTGAGGCCTTTATCAAAGCTTCTAAGCTGCAGAGGGAAATTATAGAATGCTCCATCCCTGGGATTCCGTGGAAATTGTTGAAAGAAGTCGTCCGTGAAATGGTTGGACCAACCAAGTTTGACGAAAGAGGAGCTAAGACGGAACTCCCATATTTTACTGGTCTCAAGGAAGTTTTCAACAAAATTATTAACTCTTGGAATGATTTAGAAGTCTACAGTCCAAATCCCCGGCTGCCGAGTTTACTGGAAGATATTGAGAAAGAAAGAAATGCCTTTTACAAGGGTGCACAAGCTAGCCAAACTAATTTGTTTCACAATCATTGTATTCCAAGATCACTAGAAGACGAGACGCTTTTAAGAACTGGGCAAGCATTGAAGTCGTTGTCTAAGCCAATTAAGGACCTCACTTGTCACGTCAAAACTGTCACTGTTACCTACGAACCGGGGTCTGGGGCAACTACTATGTGCAGAAGAATCTTGTGGAGCAAGCGCGAGGAATACCGCTGCGCAGTAGTCAAGGCAATTACACCCAGTACTGATTTTCAAATCGAACAACTTCAGGGGATCATGTATGACGAAGAAAACTTTAAATTTTCCCCTCCCTGTATAGTCCTGGTCGATAACTTCCCCGAAAACGAGACAAGACGCTTAACGGAGAAGATCTTGAAAAGGCAGACTAAGTGCGTCATTCTTTCTACTTGTCCAATCGCAAAGTCTAGCGCCGACTCCGATCACGACTTGTCCTTGCGACAACTGGACGAGAAAGAGATGAGTCGCGTGAAGAATATTTTGATCACTATTACAAGTGACAACGAGCGAAGAAGGGGCGCACAAGAGGTTCTTGAAAGAGAGAAACGATTCATTTGGTTTGGACTGGAGTTATTTGGACGCAACTACGACAAGATTGAGGAGAGGCTTCAAAATCACATCAGGAGCACACTTGAGTTGTTGGACGATTCTAAAGACAGTCATGAAATGGTCCTAAATTTCTGTTGCTTTCTTCATTATTACAGTGATAGCCGAGCAATTCTTCCCCACCCAGTTGTCAGTGATTTTCTCTATGAAGCCAGCAATGAGTCTGAACAAGATTTCGCCTTAATGCAGCGCATTCATGACATTTTTGGAGGACTTCTCCTTGAAGGATTTAATGAAAAAAATGGTTACTTTGGATGGAGGCCGGCACACTCTCTCGTCAGTGAAGCCGTTACATCAAAACTCAACATCGAAGACACAGCTATCGCTTTACTAGACGCAACTAACAAAGGAAAAGCCTATGTAAACAAGTATTTGAAGGATGAAGTTTTTAAGGTGTTCTTGGCACGTAAGAAAATTTCCGACGCAGTTTTTCTCGAGGATAAAGGAACAGATGATGGAAGCATTGAATCTGACTTTGAGGACGAGGTACTTGGGTTTTACGAAGTTAAAACAAGGTATTCTCCTTTGGTATTGGATATCCTGAAAGCAGATGATGGTATTCAAAGAGCCCTCCGATTATTCACCACAATCTGTGAAATGGCCTTTGAACATGAGAATAAGGCTTACGCTTGGCAGCAGCTTGCACGATTCATGGGATACGAAATGCGTGGAAATGAAATGGATGACAAGAACGAGCAACATAACCGTCTTCAAGCAGCCATGAATAAAGAACAGGACCCCAAGTTACCCATGCCTAAAACGGGTATTGAAGCAGCACATATGGCAGTTGATATTGCCATAAAGCAGCAACCCAAGAGAAGTCATCACTATGGTACCAAAGGAACTCTGTACCTTCTGCAGCTAAGAGATTTCAAACCAAATGCAGAGCGACCTTCCGTTCTTGCCTCAGTGCCTAAAGTGATCGACATCTGCCGCAAAGCATTAGAAGTCTATGACATAGCACTAAGCACAACACATCAACTTGATTACTACTCGATGATTGGAAAAATTCAAGCCATCGTTTCACTTTTTGAAGTTGTCAAAGGATTGCCTTTCTTTCGATCAGATATTGAGAGCATTACACAGTATCTGAAGAAAGGTGAAATTCCGAAAGAAATGGAAGACGTACTCACTAAGAAACAAAACAACTACATTAAGACACTAAGTACCACAACACTTGGTCTTCTCAACAAAGTCTTTGGAGATGTTAAGTTCAGGCACATGACCACCTACGACGAGAACGCCATCAGAGTTTTAAATGACGCTAGAATAAGGGCGTCAAAACTACGACGAACTTTTTATGAACTAACCGGTTTTGACAGAAGTGAAATCAATGATGTGGAAGTTCCGATGCCTTCCCAATCGCTAACAAGGGATGAGATAGCTTTTTACCAACAGTTTGCCCAAGATATCTTGTTTAAGAACAGTGAAACTCCATACAGTACTTGGGTGAACATAAATGACGAACGAGCTTCCCTGATTTACAACGCGCTTAAGGTACTTTGCTCGAATGGAAAGGGAAGCCATGACGACATGTTAATCTGCTGCAAAGCGTGCCTTCGTTTAAAAGAGAGGCCATCAGTAATGGAACTCGACAAAATTGTGAGCATTTGGGTTTCAAAGTGTCCGACATCAGCGTGGGCCAATCTATACAACTACATGATTCATTTTCCAGTTCCCGATAAATGCCTAGCCACCTTCAATCATGAAGCTAACGAATCGATCAAGAAATGTAATCAGATTGTTCTGGAAAAAACGGGAAAAGGATTTCGCAAATCTAGTGCTGACTATTTCCTTGGGAAGGGAACTGGTCTGTACGCCATTGCAAACAGCCTACAGTTCCCAGCGCTGGATACCAAAGGGGAAACTAAGACTGACTTTTGGAGAAGTAAGGAGGTGTCAGAGAAGCTGGAACGAGTACGTGGTCAAAAGGACGTCAATTCTAATGGTGTTATAACATACAAAGGAATTCAGCTACGCTTTGACGAAAAACGCTATCCAAAGCAGAGCAAAGATGACTTGTGGTTTTATGTTGGATTTTCTGTCTCTGGCCCTTATGCATATGACCCAGTCGACAATGATACATACACCATCTTGTGTTCCAGTGCCAGCGAAAGTGGAGAAAGGAAACTATTTGAATTAAAGATGAACGCTCCAAAGAAAGCAAAAAACTTCTCTCTTTCGTCCAAGTGCTTCAATACCCATGTCCAAAGTGCGAAGTTATCCTGGGAAAGTGTTGATAGCGTTAATGAGCCAACTACATCAAGTCATGCCTCGTACTCGTCTGCCCTGCAACTTAAGAGCACTCCACCAGAAGAGCAGACGTCAAAACCCCCCCTCACCAGTCAGCAAAGTGGTCCCTGGAATTTAATGTGTGTTAAACATCGAAAATGGAAGTCCGTCGAGGGCACTCGTGGTTTGGATAAGCGCACCTTCCAAGCCACATGTGTTGACAAAAAAACAGGGAAGCTTCATCATGGTGCAGGGGTACTTTCCGCTGAAAAGTCAAGGGAATGCGATACTCATACAAGCGAAGGCTGGGACATCAACATTACAAGCCGCTGTCCCTTCGCTCATTCTTGGATGGGTGATACTCTTCAGTACGTGTGTTATAAGTGCACTCGAGACGGCAAACAGATATGCAGAGAAAAGCGGAATCATGAGCAGTTTATTTGGAACTTGGGGCCTTACTACACTGAGGAAGGAACAGTGTGGAAAGAAACACCCCACGAATGCCCGGAGAAAACGAAAAAGCCATCGAGGAAGAAACAGTTCAAATAAAGGGCTTTCAACGGCAGTCAAGTATTTTATGGAGCATTTGTTGCAAACGATTTAAATATCCAAACAAAACAAAAACGGCTACGACATTGGAATACGTACTTATTGAAAATTAGATTTGTTTACACACTGAAGAACTACTTAACTAGGAAAGACCCAACAGTTGTTTAATTTTTAAGACACGAAGCTTATTAGTGATCATAATTTTGTGTAACCGAAGTACCGCATTTGCTACAAGCACAATTGAAGACAGGAAGAGGCCAATGAGGGAAGGCTTCTGATAGTCAGGTTCAGTTACAATAGCTAGCCATAAAGGGAGGAAATTACGATTTTTTCAAATTGTCTGTTGCTTGTCAATACTGGCCTTGAGCTGCCCTCAGAGGAAGGAAGAGGTTACTCGAAGGAATCTGCGTCTCACCGCCAAACGGTCAGGAACTTTCAATGACCACGACGGGCCGGATTTATGTAGCATACAATCATAAAGAGACTTTCTTGAGGTTTGTAAAGTTTAACTGCTGCTGCGTTGTGGTACTGGACTTGATGTTGATCAGATCTGCAACTTATTGCACTTTGTTGCCAGCAGACGAGGTTGCCCATTGAATGCAAAGGATCAACTCACTATTTGACACCGACGTTGGGATGGTCAGCTTGTGGACAACAGTCTTTCAAATCTGTTTGCCATGTCGATGTGGGGGTTTTGGCTGATGATATCCGGTGTAAAGAAAGTTGTTGTTGGCTGCAGGGCAGGACGTTAAGATTTCAAGCCAACCTATCACGCGTTTTCGTTTTTTGTTTTTGCATTCACCCTAAATGTGCGAAACAGTTTTTGCCCTCAAATTGGTTTTTTGACTTTTGAAACTATCTTGCTTTTTGAGATCAAAGAAATCACTGCACTCAGTGGCCCTGCTGCATTTTATTCCAAGCTATATGAAATTTTTATCAGCTCCTTCGTCGTTGACTCAGCCGTGGAATGTCTAATTTTTACTCTGTCGGCTTTAAATTTATTAGTATTTGAGCTTCACTTCATTAAAGCGACTGTGCCGCATACGTTGCTCAAGTAGTGCTAGAATATTATCACTCTTTTCAGTTTTAAATACCTCAGAACAAAAGGCCGTTGGACAGCTTGTCCCAAGATTCCTGAATATTCAAAACAAAGTTTCTTAGAGACGTCAGCCCCGTGTTTATTTTTCTAAAGGTAAACCTTGACTCCAGATATTTGCTCATTTTTGCAGGAGAAAATAGCATGACGATGATGTTAAGTATTTTAGTATTGCATTGTTTTGAATAATTTTTTTATACTTTCTAATTCCTTTCAGTATTTTTACAGTCAACTCTCTCTCTACGGACCTCCCACTCTAAGATGGACACCTGGTGTTGGTCCCTGCCGTTTTTCAGTCATTTTACTGTAACTATACTCTCTATAAGACGGAAACTTCTTTGAGACGGACGACAGACACTTTTGAAACCGTTAACAGACATTTGAGAGGTGATTTATGTCCAGTGAAAAATACCTCAAAACGGAAATGTAGGTGCTCTGCATGACAGTTTCTGCTACAATATCCCAGTTTTAGCTGTTAGGAGAAGTTAAACCGACGTCGTTTCATTGCGAATGGGTTCTTGGGTTGTGATGATTTCTCACAATTACTGTTGTCACGTTACCTCGACGCCTCACTAAGACAGACAGTCAGGGCCGGCCCTCTTAGAGAGAATTGACTGTATTATCTATCAGTGGAAAGTCCTTCTATTCGAAGTAAACGAATTGAACTTCCTTCCTGTTGCTACCACTGCGCACGTATTCCGTGTCTGCTTTGTAACCACACGTTTTTGAAACCTGATTCCTTGTAAGTTTGTCCTTTTGGAAGCATCTGCTTGTAGAACTTAAAACAGTCGGTAAGTTTTCTTGTATTTCGGACGTTTACTTTCGAACTTTTAAACATTGAACTTATTGTAAGCTCATATTTTGGTTTTAGAAAACCTCAACTCGTGCGTGGGATATACGGTATATAATTCATTTGCACCTAATTGAACTTCATTGTAAATTGGACTTCACACAGTTGATTTGGATCTGGATCTATTCGAAATGTGGAAGTTTATCTTTTGTAGAATAAAAATACGGTTTTTGCATGCGGAGTTCGAGTGTTCGGCTTATCTTCGCAACAGTTCTTATCTTAATTCTTATTTAACGGATGTTAATAGATAAATGTTAATACGAATGACTCCTCGCCAGCTTCGAGTGCTCATCATGTGCTGTTTATGTCCTAGTCCTCTCTCTTCTGCCTCGCTTCTATTGTGATATTTGGAGGGGCTGTGAAATTCGTGACTGCCACCCGTACCAACTTAAAGAGTTTTCGAATGGATCCTAAAGAGAGACAAAAAACGTGCTAACCAGGGTACAGTTCTTCGAAGACTGACTTAGCGCTCAGTCGGGGAATAAATTTTAATCCGGGCTTCTTCTTCTTTTGTTCAAAAGCTTTTCCTCGGATAATTTTTCTATTCTTTTCAAGGCATCCAACCATCAAATAGCACACAAAAAGAATTCAGCTGAATTTGCTTTTAACCTTCGATATCTGAATTCCAATTTCACATTAACTCTATGTTATCTTAACCCAGCTTTGAACAAAAAACGCCTATTTGGGAGGCTAAACTGCACCCGGCCTAGAAAGAAAAGAAAAAAAAAAACTTGTGCTCTCCCGTTTCTTTTCGCGTCCTCGCATTAGGAAAAGACAATTGGACTTTTTTTGGGGGGGGGGGGGGTTATGGGTGATTTAAAAAAATATATATCCTGCACACCGAAAAAAAAATCTTTCGTGGAGTACAAACCTGGAAATAAAAATCTTACACCGATGTATGTCAAGGAAAAAATTCTTTCACTAAAGGTTTGGGAAAAAATTCTTACCCAAACCAAATTACGCATACCCCCCTTCAAAAGCCGAATTAATGGTCGTCTCCTTGACAGTCTTCGCTCGCCCTGATACAAACACAACTAAGACCTGAATCGACGATTTCCTTGCTAACTACTTTCATGTTACATGAAATCTAACAATAACACTGTTTTCTGTAGTAATTCTGTGAGCAGGCAACATTTGAAGGAGTTTTAAATGCGTAAAAGGCGTCAAAGGGTAAGTGACATTTTTGCAAATGTTTACTAAGTTGCGTACAAAACTGTCATGCTCTCTCAATTGTTAAATCTTTCTACCGCACTTTAAATATATGAAAATTTAACTTTATATATTCACTTTCATCCTAAGCGAAAACTGTTACCAGGAAATAAGCATATGCAACCACAAAGGTGGTAACAGCAGCAATGATGCACGTGCATGTCAAGTTCTCTGGTAAATTTCATTAATGTCATTGCACAAACTACCACGTGAAAAGAGAGGAGGGGCTTGAACTTTTTCCCCCTGAAAAAGGGGGAGGGCTTATTAGAGAGAGGGGGGGGGGTGGGGTGTTTAACGGGGGATTTACTCCGCTCGTTCTAGCCAGCTAGCTTTCTCTTTGAATGATTGTATATGAAAATATGAAAATTAAACCTCAGAAAATTGTAGGAAATTTATTACATAAGCTTCGAAAATTGTACATGAATGGAACGTTCATCTAGAAATTTATAGCCGTCCTCAAGAAAAAGAAAATTCTAGGCAATATTTGCTTCTCCGAACAGATATTATACAGAAAACAGTCGTTGGGTGCCCCTGATACCACACCGAATAGCTTTTCGTCGCTTTTCGTGCCGAAACGAAAAGCTGTTCGGTATGGTGTGAACACCTGTGCTTCTCCTTTTATATTAGAGATCGACTCGCTCCGTTAAAGAAATTGCACTGAAATAACTGTGCAAATGTTAACTAAGTTGCGTACAAAACTGCGATGCTCTCTCAATTGTTAAATCTTTCTACCGCAGTTGAAATATATGAAAATTTAACTTTATATATTCACTCTCATCCTAAGCGAAAACTGCTACCAGGAAATAAGCATATGCAACCACAAAGGTGGTAACAGCAGCAATGATGCACGTGTATGTCAAGTTTTCTGGTAAATTTCATTGATGTCATTGTACAAACTACCACGTGAAAAGAGAAGTGGGGCTTGAACTTTTTCCCCCTGAAAAAGGGGGAGGGCTTATTAGAGAGAGGGGGGGGGGGGGTGTTTAACGGGGGATGTACGGTAACCAGAGTGTGAGTATTATTTATACCTTTGTTTGTCAATGCTTAGGCCTGCTGCCATAGATTCTTTCTTCCTACAATAAAGAGTCAAAGTTAACTTTAGTATAAAACATTTTGTAGTGCGTTAATAGTACCAGAGTTGGCGAAAAAAAGACACGACGTTTTGTCACCCAAACAATGAGCTTGCGCGCGTTAAAACATTCTATGCAATTTCTTATGAGTGTGAATTAAGTCTGACTGGTGTTCAAAAACTAAAAGGGTTGCGTAGTTGGAGGTTATGCTTGGCCGTTCGTTCTAGCCAGCTAGCTTTCTCTTTGAATGATTGTTTTAGGAAAGTGACTTTCTTTTACCCTATATACTAACGCTAAGTTTATACTACAGGGGCACCCAGCTTCGGTTTCCTCCAAAATGCGTTGAAAACACTTTTAGGCTATCCAGAGTACTTTTGGATCTCTAGAAATGCATTCTAAGCGACGCTACCAAATTTTTTAACTTCGAAAAGACTTAAAAGTCTTTTCGAAATTACCAGGGCTTCATAATATTTTTCCGAACTGAATTTTAGGTGCAATTTAACGTTTTACTAAAGTGAGAATTTTTTTGATTCCTCTCTCCATCACATTTTAGAATCCGAAAATTTTAAGTTTCCTTTTTCTAAGAAAAATAGTGTATGCTGAGTTGTAAAATATGAAAAATTAAACCTCAGAAAATTGTAGGAAATTTCTTATATAAGCTTCGAAAATTGTACATGAATGGAACGTTCATCTACAAATTTTTAGCCGTCCTCAAGAAAAAGAAAATTATAGGCAATATTTGCTTCTCCAAACAGATATTTTACAGAAAACAGTCGTTGGGTGGCACTGATACTATACCGAATAGCTTTTCGTGGGGGGGGGTACTGTCATATATGAGCTATATGGGTATGTGCCGCTGTGAAGGGTATGGTTTTCAAGCAGTTTACTCTAGGATAGGGTATATAAATCAGAGCGTTTGGGTCTAGAATAGGGTATCATTTTTCAGGAAACTGATCAGTTGGTTGAAGATTTTATCTAGACTGGGGAAACAGCTACTCTAGGCCATAGGGGGATTTTGGGAGTTTACTCTAGTATAGGGTAGCAAAATTCAGCTGAACTAGCTCTGGTATAGGTTAGGGGTTCCAGGGTTCCAGGGTCCCAGCGGCACATCCCCACTCAGAAATTCCTAAAGTGCCCCCCGGGCTTTTCGTGCCGAAACGAAAAGCTATTCGGTATGGTGTGAACACCTGTGCTTCTCCTTTTTTATTAGAGATCGACTCGCTCCGTTAAAGAAATTGCACTGAAATCACTGTTCTTGTGTGTGAACAGAATCCCTATCCGGTACTGTTTTCGTACCGGCGAAAAAGCCATCCGGTATGGGTAACATAGCAGGGGCGGATCTAGGGGGAGGGTGCAGGAGGTGCGCACCCCCCCCCCGAGATGACCTGCGGTTTCCTAATACAACTGGTTTTCTGCAAAGAAGAAGTTGAAGTAGAGCAAGAGACGAGTGCACCCCATCCTAAAAGAAATCCTGGATCGGCCCCTGCATAGCCTAATTATATAATGTAGGTAGTGTTTGCATGTATCCTCACCTCTCTCAGCTCACCAATATAGTATTTTGCGAGAATCTTTAAGGCTTCTGCTGAGTGACCAATGTCTTGGAATACCGTTGTCGCATCCAAACCTTGAGAGAGGGTTAAAAGACGTATGTCTTTCGTGAGGCAGTGGAAGTTAACAATTGGCTTCAATCAGTCCCAGAATTAAGGGTAGGAGAAGAAAAGAAATGGATTGCAACTTGAAAAAATTAGTTTCGCCTTTATAAAATGCAAAATCATATTTATTTATATTTGACCTTCTTTGTTACCCTTCCAGGACTATTTGACCCAAAAGCTAAGCTACCCTCTTAGGGTGAAAGGATTAGTTTGTGTCTAACAAAGAATGTCCAGAATCTTTCTTATTTGTATTTTATAAAACCGAGAGAGAATGAGCTAAAACCTATGAAAAGAATGACGTGACAAGAAGTCGCTGTTTCATTAAAGTTGAGTTTTATTGCATGAAATAGGCCATTTGCACGATGGCGTCATTTTACTACTACGACCGGAATCCTTCAGGGTATTGCTTTCTTGTGCAAATTAAGGCTTTTGTTAATAAAACCTCACTGGGACTACCAAATTTAAATATGAAAGGAAAAACGAAATGAATTCTGGTCTTAGTAGTAAAAAGACGTCATCGTGCAAATGGCCCATTTTAACCTGAAGATCATTCATTTATAAAATAGCACGAAAAGTTATCTGTCCGTGAGTCAGTGTCCTCGAACTGACCAAGTCTTCAATGCACCCTGGCGTTATCCGAACCATCGTATGACGTTCTTTCATTTGCCGGGTATGAATTGGATTACACTACACCGCTCTTAATGGCTGACTCACCCCGGGTGACTCACCTGCGTGTTCTAGCATGATTTCTTTTCCACCAGGATGCTAAAAAAGATATGAAGAAAATGTCTCCTAAAGCTACTTATTTTGAAAGATGTGAAAAGTGCTATCATTAACAAGAGGACAGTCTCAGTGTTCCATCAGTCTTTTTCTTTGACACTCTGGGGGATGGGGGAGGGGGCACCTGTCAAAGACGGACCGTTTGAGCTTGCTTTAAAAATGTAAGCTTAGAGTGGGTTGGCTGCGATTTCAGCTATTTCATTATACGGAATATACAGGGAATATCATGCAGTTAAGAGAATACCTGGGACTATTCTCGATCCCTGGGGACGAGGCTGGGAACTTTAAATTCAAACCTCAAATGTTCTGTTACAGTCACAGGAACTGAGTTTGCTTCGTAGTTGCGATTATTGATCGTCTTTTGTATATTAACTAAACATTAGCTTTTCTGTAGGATGAAGCGGCTACTCGAAGACCAGTTTAACATTTCATACCTTCTCAACAAAGTCAGTCATATCGTAAACTCCATCTTTTATTACGATCCAGCATGAGTTTTGGTCAGCATGAAATGACACTTCCTCCAGAGAGAAAATCTTTGCTTCCTTTGGATTCATTGCCTCTTTTTGTTCGCTTTAAAATTCCATGCCTTTCATGAATGTTGTGCGCGTTCTGTAGGTCCTCCTGCAAACAGTAATAAAATTACACAAAGAACTGATTAGTCGCAATCTAAAGCAGGGGCACCCAACGAGGATATAGTTCAAAACCACTTAACATAGCATTGTTGAACGTATTTTAGTATTCAAACGGTAGATATAGCCATATTTTTATCCCCTAAAAACTTTTCATCTGTTCGGATTTCCTAGCTGAAAGTCTAGTGATCCGAAAATTATAGGGCTCAAAACTTACCTTTTCGAAAATTTCAGCCAGGAAAAGGCTCCCGAGAATTCTAGGTGGCCTTTTTTAGGGTAAATATCCGTTTCAAATGGGTAATTACACCATTTTGTAGATGTTCGAAAATCCTAGGAGAGGCAGGCAAGCAAGAAATTTTACAACAAGTGTTCCGAAAATTCTAGTTCTCAAATCGTCTTCCGAACAGATATTTTCCCGAAAATTGCCGTTGGGTTCCCCTGCTAAAGCTATGTCCACTTTTGAGTCCGTCGAGTTTTTAAGGGGCTATGTCACGATATTCGCGGCTAACTTTTTAAAAAGCTAAAACGTTTTCCCATCAACTGAACTCCAAATCTAATGGTCCAGTGCAGTTATTTAAGGAAACTTTTTCCTGTCGTCGATTGCAAAGAATGGCAAGGATGGACATGGAGTTTGACCAACTTTTTCAAGGTTTAATGCTATGCCTCGAAAATCACCGAAGTATTTTTTATGGCCAGAACTCTCTTACGAAATTTGATTGATATAATTTTCATATGACATATCTCTAACGGTGCATTTCAGTTGTGTATGGTTAAGCACCTAGTAATGACTTCAGCACAGAATTGATCTCCTGACGTACCCCGTGGAGTACAGACTAAGTAGTGTGTGTACAGCTAAATCAAGAAAGGTTGCTTCGGTAATTAGGCATTGGGCATTTGGGCATATGGAAAATGCAATGAATACTTTAGTGACCACCAAACAATAGCTTCCTAATGCGCAATTCCCAATGCCCAAAGCAACATTTATTGAATCAGCTTTGTATGGTCGGATCAGGATAGAATGATCTAAGATCACTCTGATCGATCATGTTACATCAGAGGAACCGCTAAATTCCATCTGAACAAGGATTCGTCGGTTCCTTTGATGCATCTTGATTCTAGTGATCTTGAAGTATAAACCATGTTTCGGATTACCCCAATGGAACGCGCTCGTAAACTCGGACTTTACGTGGACAAGCCTAGTAACCAACCAAACCGTTGCTAAGCTACTTTACTTAATATTTCTACAAGATTGCTGCCAATTTGCAACATTCGGATTTTGCGAGAAAAATTTAAAATTCTAGCGTTTCAAGTTTTGTGAGTGAAATATATTTCTACAGTAAAGCGTATAACAGCCTCTCACGCAAATGTTCATAGGGGTTCCTGCCCCACTAACACAAAAAAATATATTTTGCAAGCAACCATTCAAAATGTTTTTGTGCATAAATACACCCGAAACAAAGCTGAAAACACATTCTGTTGCTGTACTTGGTTATTTGTTAACTTTGTACTTAATTGATGTAAAGTATATAAAACTACTTATGGTAAGTTGCCATAAGTTCTTCCAGTTGCGGGCAATCTGTCGGCCGTTATAATACAAGTTAGAGTGTCATCGTCGAAATACCACGCGAAAAAGAAGTACCTGACAATGCTGTCTGTACAGGACATGTTTTTGTCTCATTGATAGTGAGGGGGATCACCGTGGAGGTTGAACTTACAACCCAAACGTTCACCCATAAAAGCGACTAAAAAAGTTACATCTGAGTTACACACAGCTAAATTCTTAACGAGTGCATTTGTTTTGAATATGTTGAACGGCGAGAGAAGGGCTCATTGTGAAAACGATCAATAATTAAACGGTGCAAAGTGGACCTCATTGGACAAGTTATGTTATGAATCAGACCAATTGTTTCCTACATTAAGAGAGTAGTTGAAAAATGCCATATTTCCGTTAACCTGTGGTCAGGCATTCTTTTGTGGAGGGACCGCCTGAAGGCAAGTTGCAATAATTAATTATATTTCTGTTAATTATTCGTTTCAGTTTGGTCGATCGTAGATGTTATAACATAATTGAATAAAATTTACCTGTATAAAATGTTTTATACGGTAAAGAATCAATAATATGTCTGAACTCAGTTTTGAAACATACCGAGTTTAGTTCATATACAACTATTAATTTGCATTAAGGGTTTATTTACTGGAAGTTCTAAACTAACTTGTATATTAAAGCTTAATAAGGAAGTCGAATGTCAGAGAGTCGACAGAGGTTTCACGCTTCATACGTCGCCCGTTAGTTATACTCTACAACTCCTCGATATTTTCATGCTACTCCGTGAAGCAGCACCAAAATTAGATGATCACGCGGATATGTGGATACACAGTCACAAACAGCATGATTGCCATTTGTCATTACAGATTCGTGCAGCAACCTCGGTGGATCCACTTATACGGCTGACTGCCTAAACACTGTAGCGTCTATTCACTTCACAATACACTTAGAACAGAATATAAAGCACACACTATGTCTAATTGTCGTTTGTCAACTCTGCAAACTGGTTTGTATAAGCTAATAAAAATACAAAAGCGTTTAAAGGAACGGCTGCTGCTTCCCAGTTCTCAGGAATACAGCTTGGAAGACGCATAACATGCGCGATATCAGAAATATATTCTGTATCTACTGTCTGATGTCGTCCTTCTCAATAAATTATGTGTGTAACTACTGCATCTACGGCTGTAGTCAGTTATCATGGAAATAACAAATGAAATCAGAATAACAGGCTCACCTTGCTTGAGTGTTTAGCATTGGGCATTCACCGATAAATTGCCTCCATCAAGAAACGCGTACAATCAGCTCACTTTGCTGTAGATATATGAACTCATCTGTACACGTAATATTTTGACGCTAAATAATCAACTGAAAAACAAAAGAGCCTATTGATAACCTTTCAGAAATTGCGGCTTAGTTTAGTGAGTTAGTGTGATAATAGTAGTTAGCATTTAAAAAGGGTGTGAGAGGGGTGTGTCAATAGCTGCATTTTGATTGGTCTATCGTGTAGTCATACAATCACCTTTGGTCACACAACTCACTCGTAGCTTTTAGCTTTGCGGCGTACAGTGCCGAAAATGGTCCCGGACGGCAAATGATCCCGAAAATGGACAGTAAATGATCCTCAACGACAAATGGTCCCCTCTATCGACCGCAAGAGAACTCCTGAAAGAACTGAAAAGGTACTGAGAACTTGAACACGGCGTAAAACAGTAAAATGAATATAACGACAATATCGGCCCTGCTCAGTCAAGAACAGGAAATTAAGCTTGTTTTTTAAGGAATTAGGAAGTAAAGAGATATGGTGGTTTACACGTGACGTCACCCCGGCCATGTTGATGGTCAAGAACAAAAGCATTTCTCACCACTGGGAATTTTAAAAACTCTATTTTCGTGTAAATTTTTCGAGAAAAATTTCTATTGCTGATTGACCCCCAACATGGCCGCCTTGTCCCCCCCTGTCACATATATAGTTACAAACTAAGAATTACTAAAGAAATATCCTAAAGAGGAACAAACCAACCTCGTGGCATTTATTTTTGAAGCAAATTGTAATCAGTTAAAATAATTTTTGGTGTGAAAATAAACTTGATCCAGTAACTTGAGTTTGCAGTCGACAGCGATCGAGGATCATTTGAGGTCAGGAACCGTTATGGGCTAGTGTTGAGGTCCATTCTGGGGATCATCTGCAATAAAAAAGTGCTAATAATTGCATGCAATTTCTTTGTTACCTGATATGTTGAGTCCCATGTTGTGCGAAAAGTTGCGAACATACTTTGAAAGGTGTAGTTCATACAGCGAACAGAGTACCATAGCAAAGGTAGATTTATTGGGGGGTCCAATCACGAGCGCCCTAGTCAGGGGTCCGGGGGCCTGCTCCCCGGGAGGATTTTGAAATATGGGGTCTCTAAAATAGCATTTTCAGCCCTCCGAGGGCATTTGTTTCCAGCAATTTTTAACGAAATAAATAGTTTTCACACTTTATTGAACTGAAGTGAACACATTCAATCGAAGGAGATCAAACCATTCGTCAAGTGCTCACTTAAAAGAGGTTAAAAACGGTGGAAAACCCCGCTAAAACAGGGTCACTACGAAATATGTTCGAGGTCGCTTTTAAGTGACCACGACTTGTTTCCCACCACTTTTAAAGTTTTAAAAGCGGCAGGTGGTTGCACATGGACGTTCGACTGTGATGTAACTGTAGGGCGGTATCCAGTTTACTTGATAGAACCGTGTTGAATGCAATGAGATCACGTGTGAATGCAAAAAGTGAGAGAGAAACCTCTCAGGGCAAGCACGCGCTAGCGGCCCATTTCTTCAGTTTTCAAGGGTTACACGGGACGATTCGCAACGACGATTTTCACAGAAACACAGCGTTGCAATGTTGGAACAATGTGATAACTATTCGAAACAATGTCGCAACAATGTTGCAACGCTGTGTTGCGCTAAAAATCATCATTGCGAATCGTCTCGTGTAACATCACCTTAAGCAACAACGACGGCGACAACTTCGAAAACGTCACTCCAAAAGTGAAGTCGCACTGCTTAAAACTTTATCGCGGTTTTCCATCTCCTTCAATTTGTCAAATACCGTTAGCAATATTTTCTGGAGTTGATATCGAAGTCCAGAAAAAGAAAAGAAAGTCATGTTCTTGCAATCAAGTCCTCCACAAAACGTGAAAATAGGCATTTTCACGTGGTAGTCGTGCAGAAATGCACAAAAAAGCGTGATGCACGTGCAAAGTTGTTGTTTTGCCAATCTAAGCCTATCGCTTTTTTGCCGTTCTCGTTGACGTCGCCGTCGTCGTTCCTTAAGCTCCCTTTTATGTATTTCGCAAACACCTAGAATTGACCGAGGGGTAGAACTATAGTCTACAATGCAGCCGTATTTTTCGGGCAAGCGATACAATCCTTGTCCGCGAATATTTTTCAACCTTTATGATAAGAGTTAAGGCGAAAGATAGGCCGTCCTCCTTCGGGAGATTTCATTGATGAAAAAATGGAAAGTCATTTGAAGTGATTCGTAAACTTAAAGTCCTTGTAAAAACGGAAAAGTCGTGGTGACGACTTTCAGTTTCTTCATTAAATTCCTGAGGAAGGAGGGCTTGACTGTCTAAATCAGGTGGGAAATTCAAGTCGCTCTTCTCTTCGCTGTTTTGCTCTGAAAGTTCATATGTCTTGGATTTGGATGTGTTCGTCTTAATCATAAGTGTCTCTAGCTAGCAGGCTAGGGGGAACTAGCCTGTAATCAGACGTTGTTTTATTTTTCTTTTCGTTCTTTTCAAAAACATCGGCCCCTGCGGTTTATATTTTATCACCCACGTTCGACGGACTTTGAAGAGAAAATAGAGGGTCTGTGAACAAGCTAAGAGGGAACAAAAAGGTTTGACCCTAAAAAAAACTTCATGTAAAAACTCGTTCACAAACAATATTAGAAAACATCAACACAAGTTTATTTTCATATTGTTTTATACACCCCCAATAAAATAAGACTACCTAAATCTGTAATTAAAATAATAATATTAAATATTTCAATACCTATTTGGATTCTGATTTAACTATATAAGTATCTTCCCAGAAGACAGAACGTTAACCCTAAAAATACATCTGACTGCTCCTTACTGCTTAAAACCCAGTCAGTTTTATTAGTAAGTACAGTCGCGTACTACGTTTTGAACCCCCGCTAGGGAGCTTATTAAGCAACGACTTTTTTAACGATGCATGTCAACCGGTAGAGGACCCTTTGCAATAATTGGGAAGTGATTTTCTCTAAGTTTTAAGGCACAACGTCTCTATGAGAGTTATAACACTTATTAATAAAAATTTGGTAGTGTCAAGGCATATTAAAGGGTGGAACCTCACTTCCGATTTACTGACATGCGTCGCTCACAAAAGTCTTTGCTTAATTAAGCTCCACTTCTCTAAAGAGTATCACCTCCGAACCGCATGCTTATAAATACATGTTGTAACTCTCGTCTTAAATAAAATGTACACATGAGGAGATGGGTCTGAATATAGACCTGAGCGAGAAAATAACAGATGTCAGAATGAGAATTAAGAAGTAAATTATTGTCTCGAGATCAGGCCATTCGCTGGCTTCAACAGAACACTTAAAGAAGTACGTACGCCTTATCAAAAAGAACAACGTTTTATACACTTTTTATAAATATGGTTTATCTACGAATATTTTAGTGTATATGCCGCCTTTTGAATAAATAAATAAGAGGTTCTATTTTGATTTAATGATTTCATTCAATCGATGAGAATGTACACAATTCTCATCAGCAATATATAGAGTAGGTTTAATCTTGATCTAACCAACAACGGATTTAGTTATAGCCCAACGCCCTTTTTGTATAAAATCAAAAAAACTGTTTTCTTTTTCCGACGTAAGTTTTCGATGTACGTATATCAGTAAGAATATTCCTGCAACACTGCCATTTTTGGTCCGATTGCCCAATTTATAAAAAAAAATTAAAATACAATATTTTTGTTAATCGCTCGATCGACCTGCACCCATCCAAACCTCTTATTTTATTGGTCCCTATAACCTGCACTACCTACTGTTTTCAGGGATAGGAGCATTGTTATGTCACCATCCCTATTGTTTTCCCAGCCAATCACAAACCTTGTTTGGAATAGGTGCAGGTCGGCCCTAATCGTTCTATTTTGCAGATATGCAGGTGCCCTAAGATTGCAAACAAAATACGTTTATGAACACCAGTCAAAGGAGTTGTATCAGAGATGATGACTTAGAAGAGACGACTGGCGTTAGACCAGGCCTGCAAATTGCATGTTGAGCTATTTTGGGATACAGTCACTCTGAATGGTTCGTCTCAGAGCTATCTGACCTTCCTTTACGTATTTTTACTGCACGAAAAGCTGTACAGAAATGTTCTTTCCCATTTTTTCTTTCACGACAAACTCCAAAACATTTATTCCTTTTTCTTACTGCCGTGACTTATGTAATAAATTTTTGCTGAGATCCACCTTGGGTCATCATTTGCCAAAACTAAATTTGTGCACGCGTCGTCATTGTACTCTTGACCGCGGTGGGATGTTTGGTCAGCCTCAAACACTACAAGGAATGGATCTGAACCACCGTACTGGAAAGCTTGTACGAATACACTGCCATAGGTATTCGTGATTCATTTAAGCCTAAGGTATAGGCGAATCTTTGCAAACGTCATTGTTTACATTTTTCCTCATGAGCATACGACTTAACTCATAGAAGCCGTGGCCGTATATATGAACTAAATTCAAACGTTGAAAGAGCTGATTAACTTGTCAATGAGTTATTTGTGCAATTTTAAGCTCTTTGCAAGCAATATTGAAGGAAATATCAGCCATCGAAAACTACGAATTAAATTGCTAGGTGGCAAAAAAGTTAATGAGTCATACATTCTTAGTAAAATTTCGACTTTTTAAAAGAGAATTTCTCCGAAACCATTCACTATATCGGGCTCAAATTTTCAGAGATAACTGAAATTGTTATGCTCTTTCAACATTCAGAGATTCGCCTATATAAGGGTGTGTACGACTGATCGTATTCCGAAATAAGAATACACAAAAACGTTGTTACCAATTCAGTTCAAGTAGATTTCTAGATGTTCCGACGTAATGAGTGCCAAAACAAGGAATTTCATTTGTTCTTATTTCGGAAAATTATCAATCGAACACATCCTAAACATAGTAAACTTATTGCACGGGGAGATGTGGCTCTCAGTCTGCACGCTTTTGATTGACCTTCTTCAGTAGCCATAAGCGTTAACTTTATTTCGTAATTAGTTCGCAACAGCAAATAAGGTTTGCGATGTTTTGAAAAATCAGTCGACATTATTTGTTTTTTAGTGGAAAGTGAAAAACTTCCTGTCGCGTAATTTAAGCTCGGTTTATTTCTCTATATAATCAGTATCATCATAACAAGAGATTCATTGTCGGAGGTTTCTTCGCGTATCTATAGTTTCGCTCCAAGAATATTGGACATGATAAGACCAATGTGTGGAATGAGGATAATTTTCATTTTAGTGCTTGATATACTGAATTTAATCTGTCAAATATCATTATTCGACTGTTTTGTCCAATCAACTTGTTATGTGATTTCTCCGAACAAACTGAGGCGCCTTCCACCCAGTGTTATGTTACTTAGCAGACGGTTCATTAGACCAGGTGGTTGATGTCTGTATGTTAACTTGCTCCTAAGCGCTAGCAGTGCATTTTGCCACACTGCTCTCAGTTAGTACAATTTGGTTTATACTAGCGTTTCTATTAGGTTTACACTGGCCTATCCATTTGATTTACACTACCGTTTCTCGTTCACACAAGGAAAGATCTGTCACACTAACTTTTGGCCATGTTTTAAGCGCGTCCTGGAAACTGGACAACTCCGAGAAATACTCGACATATTCGTTAACCTCTTCCAATATCCCTTCAAACATTTCACTGTAATAATCGGGCGCTAGAGGTAATTCAGGGATTGAAACATCACTCTGTTGGGTTAACTCTTTAACTAAGGCAACAGCCTTACCGGAAAAGTCACTTTCCTCCTCTTCTCCTGCGCACGTTGATTTATCCTCAGACTTAATGAAGCAGACTGGAGGATCCGGCTCGTTGATTAGTGGTCCCTCAACTATCAGCGACTTCACACGGTGAACAGCACCACTATAAAGTTCAAGATCATTGTCCTTTATGGTAAGCGAGGTATCGCTCCTGTAATAGCCCCTCTCTGTTATTGGGTCTTGTTTGAGGCTATTTTCTAATAAATCACTGTTTATTTTATTATTCTTTTCAGTATTGTCTTTTAGTACCAGGTCCAAACTCTGCGTCTTCCATGAGAGATCACTACCAGTTGAATTCCATGAGTAGCCACTTAAGCGATTTTCGTCCAGGTTTGACGTGGACGAAACAATTTTGTTAGTGTCATGGTTTTCACTATAAAGACTTGCATCTGACTCCTCGGATACGAACCCGCTCTCTGTAGACTTGGAAATTGTGATATAAGGAAGATTATCTTTGCTGTCATAGTCTGGAGGTACCAATCACCTGTCCAACTTTTTGCTCAATTGAACCTGCATTCTGAGGCTTTCAAACGATTTATTTGTTACCAGCTCGACGTCAACCAGGGTTCAGTCATAAGCTCGAGAGACCACTGCGCTTGTCCCTGACGTTTCCGCCTCTGCAACAGGCTCCTAACTTAAACAACTGTTTACGTTGACTGTCAACTCTATTTCGGACAGTCTTGCCGGGGATGTGTGACTGGCTTCTCTGCTGTTGGGTATCGCCTATTTAACAGGGATATCCGAAAACTCCCCTCGGGAACAGTGAAAACAATATGAAACTGTTTTTGCGTGATCCCAAGTTCAATCTGTCCACATGTAAACGACTTCGTTGAATTCAAGGGAAACTTTCCAGCGAGACTTGAGGATTACTTGGCTTTCTGATCTCAAAAAATCATCCTCTAAGTCAATAACATTATTTGCTGAGACAGTTATCTCGGGATGAAGACTTTTGCGGGGTTTTTCCTAGAAGGGACAAGAATGGGGACGAGGAACACGATGCAGCTTCCGCAACGACAGGTCCGCTGGACAGAAGAACACTGTTATATTGAAGCTGCCTGTACTGTCATAGAGCAGACCTGAAAATATGAACAAAAATGAAGCACAATGCTGGGTTAGGGCCTGATCCTTATCGTTTCCAATCGCCTCAATAGAATTTCCATTCGGTCTGCTGAAAGCTAATACCCTCATTAGAAGGCAGCATCCCTGGTTCTCCGTGTTTTTTGAACGTGTCTAGATGAGGACGAAAGGTGAAAATATTAATTAATCTTTACTCAACGTTATGCATTAAAGTGTATATGACACGAGATTTTTTCAAACTTATTTTGGTCCATGGATAAAGTTTAATTAACAGTTGCTGAACTTTAAAAGTATGTCTCCAAAAAATGATTTCTTAATTTTTTTTTGGCCATCCAAAAACTACTTCCAACGACGCCAAAGTAGAGTATCAAAAGAAAGGTTGGGACGTCATGTGACGTCAGTTAGTTGACTCAGACTCGCTTCGATTTATGTCATTACTATGCACTTTGATCTTGCAAACCATTCTACGTCATACTTGTCAATTTGGCCGCGCGATAGGGGTGGACATTTTCAAGGCAAATTGGAGTGTTTTGAAGACGAAAAATTGGTTTTGCAAGGTTATTGACGAGTTTCAATTTCGGATTACATACCGTAAAACTCAGTAAAGCCCCTTCGTGTATAAGCCTATCAAATATTAGCCCCCAAATTCTCAACGCAAAAACCCTTCGTTAAATCACCCCTCAAATATAGCCCCAGGAGCTTGTACTTGAAACTGCCCTCAAATTCAAAAATAAAACAAGAAATGCAATAACACATAAAGATTTTTCCATCTGCCAAAAGAACTGCATGTATTGCTTGTGTCAACATAGTACCCGGTCGAGGTGCTCTGATATATTGCTGTTTGCGTAGTTCCTTTTCACTCTTGGCGTTCCTCGCTCCATATAGACAAAGTACTTGCATGGATGAGCTCCAAAATATTCCATGTCCTTTGAAAACTTTCAATTATGGACATAAATTGCTCCCAACTATAAGGTTAGCTTCAATCAGATTTTGAGACAAATTTCCTCAGTTCAGGCATAAGCCTCCAAAGTCGGAATTTTTACGGTATTCATACACTGGTGTCATATACAGGCGAAGAAAAAAACTATTGAAACAAAATTGAAACAGTTACAAAGTCAACTACATATTTGGTTACCTGCCTCAAGCAAATCTCGAGCATGCAACTTAGTAAATCCAAAAAGGCTTTATCACTTTTGGTGCTGTGAGACCTCTTCGCACAGGTAACTTGCCAAGACGATGCTAGTTCTGGGATGTTGCCCCTTACAGGGGGTACTGAGGACTGAGAAAAGGGCGAAGAACGGGGCGAGGCGCGGAAGAAAGAGGCAGGAACCGAGGTATTAGAAGAAAGAGGGATGGCCACCTACCCATCTCTAGTCCCCTCATTTGCTCTTAGCCAGTCCTAAACTCAAGACAATGCTCGCAGCAGCAGAAGGATATGTACTCATGGGAGGTCCGTATTGCCATTGGGACTGCCATTCCAAAGAGTGTCCCACAGCTTTGGCCATCATCCCTGTCCCACGATGTCATGAGGCCAAGCCAATCATTACGCAAAGGCAACCATCGAACAGGGCCCGACACCAGAGAGTACGTGAGTAAGGCTGTGGCGAGATCGGGCCAGTGGCACAGACATGCGCTACCGCAATTACCAATAGAGATATTTGAGTTTCAGAGTCAAACGACTTATTCGGGGTGGGGGTGGTGAGTCTCCGTTTGAAGGAAGAGACCTTTCAACTGTTTGAGCCATGCCGAAGTAGCTGGGACCAGAAGAGCGCCTGACTGGAGGGAATTTAATGCCTCTGCCAGATTTAATCTGTAGAAAAGAAATGATTTAAATAAGAACTGCCAAAAATGAAAGTTAGCTTCTAAATTGTTGGTGTGGCATGGAGACCCGGGTCTCGTGCCTCTAACTCTCTTCCGCCACTGCTCGCCCGTTTGCAATATTTTTTTACATTAACCATCGAACCTCCAATAATGGCTACCACTTCCACAACAGCCACCTCCCACAATGGTCATTTGTTTGGCGGATGTTAGCTCTGCGTAGCAAGCGTTTCTCGCGAGGTTTTGGGTTCCAGGAAAGTTGGCCTGATTGAAACGCTTGCCATGCAGGCCAGCGGACAGTCTTCATGAAACCTTTGTTTTGAACTTTCTCTACAATGGCCATTTCTTCTGCTGAGGCTTTGCCCCTGTATTAGAGATCCGAAATTGCGATGAATTCCATCATCTGTTGAAATGTACCACCATCACTTTCTCAGCATAGCGCATTTCTTGGAGAGTTTATACTGATAAACAGTAATTTAATGAATATGTCATAGCACTATTTTGAGAGCATTGCGTCCATGTGCGATCAGAAGCATCTGAATCCTAGTGCCTCTTATATTGAAAATATTCTAAATTGTTATGCATCCGAACTCTAATTAAACTTTTCGAAACTTTCTTACCATACGAGTAGCGTAGAAGCCGTACATAGCCAAGTAACGTTTTCTTTTATGGTAATGAGTTTCTGATAATATTCAATTGTTCCTTTCTTTCTTACTTAACTTTTATTTTACTTTTTTCATTTGTTATTGTTTTGGTACTGAAATCTTCATGTCGAAGATAAAGTCAAAAAAGTTGTTGTTGTTGTCTGTTCCCAAGGTGGTCGTTGTAGAGAGGTTCAAGTGTATTCTGAAATGATTCGTCCCATGTAAGGTAATCCGGAATCCACAGCGTGGAATCCAGAATCCAAGACTAGTAGGTGTGTTTTTTGCTGTTAACTGATACTAGGTTGAAATGGAAATACTTACCAGGTACATGTAAGGAATATAGTAGGCGATGAGAGTCATAAACATAGCTACTACCCATACGGCAAAAGCTTTATTTCTCCACACAGGAGATGGTTTCAGCAGTTCTCTGATTCTGGAAATCATTTTGTCTTTTGCTTTCATCAGTTCTTGTTCTTTAATTTTTGTTTTATTTAGACACTCCTCTTCCTCCCTGAAGTCCACGGGTAAAAAAGTAAGACCAGCTATGAAAAGCAAAACGGATAACGCCGCCAAGCTCCGGAAAGCGATCCTAAAACCATAGGTGGATATTAACTTGTCAATCATTAAGCTGAGTGACATCGTTCCTGCTCCGGCGCCTGCCGTTGCGATTCCATTGGCCAAGGCGAGATTTTTGTTGAAATAAATTATGAGCACGTTCAAAGAAGAAAAATAACAGCAACTAGAGCTAAAACCAAATAAAACACTGTAGGTGATGTACATCAAGGGCATGTGGGGCACAAATGACGTCATCAACATGGCCGCCAAGTGAATAACACTACCAAGGCACATGACAACTCGATATCCCCATCGGTCGCAGAGAATGGTTACGATTGGTCCACACATAAACGTTAATCCCATCGCCAGAGAGCCAATCCATGCTGTTGGTAAATGAGAACAAAAAAATAATTACAATTCAGGATTTGGTATCGGGTCGTCGGACTCAGAATAGGCGGTCGATGGTTACCCCAGCCTGTTCAAAGTCACCCCTCCAGGCCAGGCCACCAAACCACTACTGATCCTCGAAAACCTAGTTTACCGATTTCCTTCCACCCCCCGCCCCCTCCCCCGTACGAACACTTCGTTGGGTGAAACGTCTTATTCTACCCAGCAATCGATATAGAAGAGGAGAGAGGAATTAGGGCGCGCGGGGACGCCAAGGTCTGCCAGGGGGGGGTTGGGAAGGAAGGGGAACAAATGGGTGTTCCCTTATCTCCCTCCTCGCGTGACCGTTGCGTTTTTGCGCTCGCGGATTTCTTTCCGGAAAATACAGTGATCTCCATTTACAAATTCATGCAAACAGCTTTACCTATGAATATCGAATAACCACGTGTTTTATACGCAAATGTATTTTCAATACAAAACTAATTATCATAAATGTGACAACGTTTTGGGAAAAAAATTGGACAAGAGCCTGTTTCCACATCTCGCTTAGTTGTTTCTCATGCCAATTAAAAAAACACCGCCAAAAAAATACCTTCAGATGGCAGGGAGGGAGGGGGGGGGATCACAGATTCTCGAGACCCTCAGATGGTTTTTTATTGTCCTTCCCGAACCCAACCCGTCGGCGTCAATTCGTTACAATTACAAGTAATTAATTATGTTCAGGGGAAGAAAGGCTTTTAGTCCTTTAAATACGCCAAAGACAAATGCCTGAAGAGGTTTGATCAGCCCACCCACAGAACCCATAGAAGAATATTTCCCGTTTTCATTACTGTAATGTAAACTTCCGGAAGATTCTATGGGGCACGATATAATCGTAAAAGAGGTTCTCTTGATGGTCACGGCATCGAAAGGCAAGTTCTCTCACAGACTAGAAATTTAGAATCAATGTTACCTAAGGGGAGGGGGCACTTAATGAAAGTGTGCGTAGGGTGAGTGCCGATAAGGCTTTCACACCCTGTCCCTGTTTAAGACAAAAACCGTTCATTTCGCTACCCCGCCCTCCCCGGGTTCGCTACCCTTTTTAAGACAAAAGACCTTTTTGCATGACCCTTATTCGGTTCGGTTCGTACCCCGAAATGAGCTTTTTTAGCGGACATTATCGAATAAATAAAAAAAAATGGATAGCACACTTGAGACCACTTGAAGACTGTACATGGCCAATTTATAAGTCACACTCCCGCAACGCGAAATAGTATAATACACCCGATAATTCGAACCTTCAAGGGAAATAGAAAAAAGTTCGAGTTATTGGGAGTTCGAGTTATCGAGGGTAAAATTATACAGAAAACGATCTGAAGGTAAATGTAAATTGCTTCGAGTTGGCGGGAGGTTCGAGTTATGGAGGGTTCGAGTTACCGGGATTCGACTTGTACGTGTACAAATGCATACCCTGAAAACCACAGGACCCCAAAAGCCATACCCTGTACAGCGTCACATACCCCTTATGCAAATGAGGCAAATAAGGAGTGCCCTGGCCCCCCACGTGTTTTTCACGCGTGTCTTTTATACAAGATGTGGACTTTGCACTTGCGTGAAAAAAAAAATGGTAATGCAAAACAAGGGTTTCCTCAGATAAATATTTTCGAAACATTTAAGTTGTTTCGCTATCCATTGCTCCAAACATCCCTCGGGCAGTTTACCACCGCCATGAGATTTTTCCCTCAAAATGACATTTTATATCGACAGGTTAAGTAGACGGTTCGAAATTCTCAGAAACATAGGTTGTAAACAAATTAGTTATGTATATTTATGATTTTTGTGGTGAACATTTTCTCCGGGAAAACCCTGTTTGGCGAGTTTGCAGAATTTTGCGCGACTTTTCTGCTAATATCTTGGGTAATGCCTATGAAAAAATAAAAGCTGCCGAGTAGTACTGTAAAACTCGTTTTTCAAGAAACGTCCGGAAAGGAAATCAAACAGAGAAAAAAATTCCGTGCCATCCTGAAAAATGCGCTGTTTGTTTAGCCACTTGGCATTTAAAATCCTCACTTGTCGAACGGTTGACCTTTTCGCATGAAGCCGATCGATACATATGTTCCAGTCCGAGAACGGAAAATACAATTTGCAAAGCAATGCAGATGTTTATAAGCAATTTTTATTACATCGAATAATAACAAGGACAAATTGAAGACTGCTCATTATAAAACAAGTTGGTAAGGAAAAATACATTCCGTCAGTTACTTGCAGCTGACGAAATATGTTGAAAGCAGCTCCGGATTTCCTGTCGCATGATTTGGGTAGTATTCATACAGAATTGGGCGCACTTAAGTGAATTAAAAAATAAACTTAGCAAGGAGACCAAGATATGGGTGACAATCTACAACCCAAAACCAGCGATAACCGATGGTTTATTTGTGTATGAACTCAGGTTGACCAAAACGTTTCAGGCCAAAACTCATTTAGCAAGCGATAAATTTGAGCCCACCGCACGCTCCTGAACTACTCGAGGGGTTTTCCTTTTCCGCGCGTGGAACAAGAGTCAACAGACCGTGGCACATTGGCAGTGAGATCATCACGGCGCTGTACAACCGGTTTTACAGAAAGAACAAATTTTATTTCCCGTTACTAAGCTCCTCATGACTTAATATTGGAGAAACTTGAAGAAAAATTATTGAGAGATCAAAATGTTCTATAAATTTTTGTCAATCTGTTTGGCGCAACAAAAGCTGATATATATCTTACAACACTCGCGTGGTTTCCTGGCCTATCATCAAGTTTCGAGTTATGTACTTTGAGCGAAGCGGCTGGGAATTTATTTTTCTCGATTTGATTTCCTTCATTTCTGTTTGCAATTTTCCTTGGTCGCGACAAAATTTAACCATGAATAAAGAGAACAGAAAATTCGCGAGTCCCTGTCTCAACAACCTGCCGACGAAATCAATTTTTTATCGTCAATCGCGCGGTGAAAGTGGGGGGAAAATATGATTGTTCATAATCGTACCTGTTTCAGCTTCGCTGCGATGAAATTCTTGCAATAATGCCACAAAAAATGAACCAAATGAGTTGTGAGTTCCTAGAACTATAAACTGGCTCATGAACGAAGTGAAGCAAATCAACCAAGACCAAGCTGAATCGACTCGCCGCTCGAACTGAACCCTGAGTTTCTTTCCCTCCATGCTTCCAGATCAGCTGTGTTTTCCCTGAGTAACATACAGCGGAGAGCTATCTTGAAAATTTACGCAAAACCTGGGCCATTTTTATCGTCGATTCCACTCGAATTTTGCCTCTTTTCCAACGAAACTCCTTCGACGATTCCCAAGCGAAATTGGCCGGTAAACGGCTGTTGTTTTTAGGTTTTGATCAAAAAATTTTCCTGCAGCCGTGCAAGTAGGTCGGGTTTTCCGTACGGGTCATGACCGGTTTTGCAAGTTTGTCAAAACCCACAAGTGAGAATTTGTGTCAAGGGCGCACACGATGATGTACAAAAATCAGCCTTTTATTAAAACTTTGCTGTGAACTAGTCCAACGATTTTTTCGATGAAAAAAACTATAAAAATGAGTAAGATGAAGAAATTATTTCATGTTGCTCTGCGCGTCCTCCTCTGTGACAGCTTCGTTTGTTTTCATATGCTAATCAAGTAGAAAAGTCACACCACCAGTTCTTCTCGATCTTTTATGATAAATTATTTGCATAAAATGTCACAAACAAAAGTTGACTCTCTTTTGTTGACAAAGAATATGTCTAAGCTTGCCCGGTCTCAAGGTTTAACGCAGTTTACGCCAGATTCCGCGCCGTAGAGGAAGCTTTTCTCGCGAGTTCGTCGAGCTCCCGGTACGCCATGTTTTTGCTCCCCCTCTATCAAATTTCGACAATAACTCGAGCCGAAACCCAGCTGCAAAACGCTTGCCAGGCCGGCTACGGTAGAATAGCGAAGAATCTTACTATCAGTCCTAGTGGACAAAGTGTCTAAAATATTCAGTTGTGTTGACAAAATAGAGTTACATTTCCCGAAAGCTGAGTGGGGCTGGATTTTAGGAAGTTTGAACAACTCAGTGCAGTGTCAATATCGAGTCAATAGCCTTAACACGTCTTAGTCCGTCAAGGTAGCTGTTATGTATTAGTTTAGCCCCTGTCTTTATCAATACAATTTACAGAAACAAGCGACATCAGTAAAATGAGTTCAAACGGGAAAAACTAAGAGCGGCTGTAGTGAAGTCCGTTCGGATCCGACTCAACGCATTTTTCGCTGTTTCCGTCCTTCCGGAGACCGTGACTTACCCCCAATTAGTTGCCCAATTCCGCTAACAAAGCGGGAAAAAATATGAAAATTTAGATCTAGACA
>CALNXK010000053.1:1940000-1967500 GCA_942486035.1 Porites lobata | reverse complement strand
ATCCTAGGAGAGGCAGGCAAGCAAGAAATTTTACAACAAATGCTCCGAAAATTCTAGATCTCAAATCGTCTTCCAAACAGATATTTTCCCGAAAATTGCCGTTGGGTGTAGCCTGCGAAAGGAGAAACGGATGTTTTCGCAGGCTACGTTGGGTGCCCCTGAGTACTGTTTCCGAAGAGTGTGCGGGTCCTTTAACGCTCCACAAATTTTTTATTACATGTGCAAGGGCTTGTGAGACGGGGCCTATACGAGAAGACTAGAAAGTCAAACCGTTTGTCAACCAGTGTCCAAGATTTTGCCATATTACCCCAGTCCTGAGGGATCTTTACTGGCTCCCTGTCTCCTTTCGTATTGAATTTAAAATTATGTTAATTACTTACAAAGTACTACATGATCGAGCTCCAATCTATATACAGGAACTCCTTCAATTGTATACACCCAGCCGCAATCTTAGATCCTCTAATAGAAATTTATTAGTTAAACCCTGTTTTAATCTCAATTCGTATGGTAAACGAGCTTTTTCTGTTGCTGCTCCGGAACTTTGGAATAACTTACCTGAGTATATCAAATCTACAAACTCAATGCGGATGATTTTAAACGCAAACTTAAAACATTTCTTTTTTATGCGAGTTTATGAATCGTGATGTTTTTATTTGTTATCTGATTTTTTTTTATCTATTGTGTACATTTATCTATTTTGTAGTTAGCGTCTAGTTTTAATGTCAATTTCTTGCGATTATTTTTACTTTTTACTTCTATCTAATTTTTTGTAAACAGCGCCTTTGAATCTTGTAGAAAAGGCGCTATATAAATGGATTATTATTATTATTATTATTATTATTATTATTATTACAAAGGCGGCACTTTCTCCTCACTCATTTTAAAGACCCTGAGTGTTGGTCCGGCCGGGATTTGAACTTACGGCCTCCCGGCGCTTATCCGATTGAGCTAACCGGGCGGCGGGTAGAAAATAAAGACTTGTCTTTCAAGTTTACTTTCTATTATTTAGGTTCTCATATTTGCTATCGGGAGGAGCTGGCAATCCGCTTTGTTTGCTTAACAAGTATGATGACCTTTATAGTCACAGCTGTTTTTAGTCTCGTCACGCAAGGATCGTTGCGTGACGAGACTGGGGAGAGGAGATTTTAGATGGGGAGGGGACGGGGAGAAGAGAAAGGAAGGCCTGACACAAAACCATTCAGCAAATCGTGTGACACATCCAAAACGGCTTTGATAACACACAATACCCCTGACGTCACCGACCGCAAGAGCGATCGGCACGGTCATTGAAATTTTTCATAGATGTTTTGATTTATGTTCGGTATGTGACTACAAGAACCGAGGCTCCCTCTTCCTGGAATAAAAATAATTGTGTTTTCCACCGGGCATTGCACAGGTCTCATTAACACGATCACATGACGGTTGATTGGTCAAATTCAGACTGAATCACCGTAAAAAGAGGCGATTCACGCTGTGCATTACAAAAATCACCAATGTTAGCTAATGGTGGCCCGGGTCTATTGCGCGGGATTCCCGCGTAAGTTACGGGATACTCCAAGGCCCGGTACCCCAGCCTCTGTTTCAGATGTTATGTCACAGAAGAGAGAAGAGCTGAAGACTATCGCTTTTGGTCTGAATTTTTCCTGCAAAAATCGGTCATGTTTAGAAGAGTGCTGTTAACACCACGTCTGAGTTCATCCTCATGTCGAATTTTGATGACAAGAGGCTTAAAAACGACAGCGACTGATCAATCGACTGAAGCTGTTGCATCAGTGAGTTCAGGTACGTTCGTCCACCACGCGAGACGATTTAATTTTTAACGCACTGAAACGTTTTTGCATCTATGGCTGTCTATGCGAGGATCTTTTTGCGATTTAAGTAACTTTGGGGACTGTTTAGTATTTGAAAATTTCCATTGAGGATCATTTATACTGCCATCTAGATCTACTTTAAGTTCTTTATTATGCATTGTCATATACACTGACATCTATTGTTATCTTTACTTTGTAATTAAATATTTGAGATCACGGTATATGGAGGACAACCCAGCCTTATTTTAGCTAACTGCATCTATGGTTACATGGTTACACTAACCGTTTTTACCTGTCGGTAAAATTAATGGCTCTTGCCTATAGAGAAGCAACTTTTTGCGTGTAACCTACTTGCCAAATTTTAGAATTCTCTTTTGGAAATTTCCATGGATATATGAAAATCCCCCTTGAGGTAAAAGCAACTCTACCAGTCCTGAGAAAGTGAGATGACAAAATTGTGACCTCCCACTGAGCTGCTGTCCTTAAAAGCAGAATAGTTTTCAATGTGTGTGGTCTTGGTTCTCTTTGCCAAAGGCTGGTTTTCAGTAGCAGGGGAGTCGGAGTTGGAATCGTAAGTGGAGTCGTAAGAGCGCTTATGACCTTGTGAAAATAAAAAATCGGAGTCGTAAGCAGAGTCATAAGCTCAATAGAATTGGAGTCACAAGAATCAGAACATTTCCATTTCTTCCAACTCTGCCTATGACTCCGTTGCTTTGTTCCGCTTATGATCTAGTGAAAACCAGATTATTGGAGTCGAAAGTGGAAGCGGAAGGATAAACCAATCACAATGCACGTTCCCACACTTTGTGATTGGTTTAGTTCTTCCACTTCTGCTTGTGACTCTGACAACCCAGTTTTTACTTGATTGTAAACGAAGGAGTTGTAAGCGGAATCAGAACACTTTTTCACTAGATCGTAAAGTTCTACGCTTGTGATTACTACTGCGACTTCGACTCCGTCGCTCGTGAAAACCAACCTCAAGAGAATAATTTTTATGCAGACTGCTGTTTAGTAAGAGTTCATTCCTTTGGTTACTACATAGTTTAAGTAGTAAGAAACAAAGAAATACAGTGTAATTATTGCATTAAATTCTTCAAGTATTTTTTTAACAACAGGAGTTGAATTCTTAAAATTATCCTTTGACTGAAAAAAACCCAGTCATTCCAGTTTTGATGAGTCAAATGAAAATTTTTTGCCAGAGAAAAGCTGTTCTGGCAATGCTCACCACATATATGTTTTCACTTATTAAGAGCCAATAATAATAATGACAAGTTCATTTAAGTCAAGAAGCTTCTAGCTTTATGGCACAAGTGTCTTGCTAAACAGGGTGACAATATTAAGAGGTTACCAAATTAAACAGTATTTTCTGAGCACCCGCCACTGTTGTTATGCAACTTTCATTCCCTTATGCTGTCACATGATACAGAAACTAGTTTTCAACATAAAATATGCATTGTCATGTACACAAGCAAATTGGCAAATATTACAGTTGTATTTGTCATATAAAGATACTCATCTGTATTCATCTGTTGAACTCCAACACAAAGAAATGTGCTAGCTTTGTAAAATTTTGCAGAGATTATTTTCTTAAGTAATATTTAATGTTTAGTTACTTGCATGTGCTGGTGTGAATAACGCTGAGCTACACTGCAGTTTTATAAAATACAAACACATAGGTATAAATCCTTAAAATGAAGCTTTAATTTTTGATGTTGTCATTTTATTACTATAGATGAAGACTCCTCAGAACTGAGACCTTTGTACCTAGATGCGCAAGCAACTACTCCAATGGTATGAAAATGTACTATTAATATGGATCATAATTAATATTGATAGTGCAAGATGTACAACAATTCAATATCAGCTATGACTGAGATTTCGATATAAAAATCATAATTTGTTGATAACTAATAACATACATCTGTGACCTCTCATGCAAAAATGTACACTAACGTCTTTCTGTTTTCAAATAGCTTTCCGTTTACAAGCCATTTGTCGGCCACTCGAATGGCTTGATCACCGGTTCATTTGAACCGTCAGGCTGTTTGAACGACTTGGTTACTTGTTTGTTAGAAACATCAGCCTGTTTGTTTATATGGCAGCATTGTTTTTTTAGCCATTTACGTTAACCTGTTTGAAAATTTTCCTAAGCCGTTCAATCATTAGGGAAACCCATTTGGAAATTTTGATGAGCCGTTTGAACAGGTAAGTAAACAGTTTGCCAATTTGTGTTAGCCATTCGAAATACTTAATAACCCATTCATTACTTCAATGAAGCCATTCAAACGGGTGAGTAAGCTGCAACCCATTTGGTAGCCGTGCATTTCACCCATTAACAACTGCATCGCTAAAATGGAGGTTGGGTGCCTGAAGTATCCAGGGGCTTCCACTATTGGCAGCCAGCCCCTAGATTGAAATAATGCCCCCATGACTGGCACAACAGCGCAACCCAGCCATAAGCCCCCACACCAAAGGAAAGGAACAGGCACCCGTCACACTGACAAACATCAGTGGAGGAAAACCCAACAAGCCTAGTGGGAGGGCGGGAGGGGAAGAAAATGGGCGACAGAACCCAGCACGAAGGGAAAACTGAACGCGCCAAGGAATCAGATGATCGATGTAGTCAGCCACCGGGCATGCCCATGCCAAAGACCGCTGACCTAGGCACCCAGGCGCTCTTAGTTGTTAACTCCTTTAAATTGCATTTAAATTCATTTTAACGGAATTCCATTAGGGTACGTTTTCGCATGAGAGGTCACATCTATTAATTTATGACTTTACGCTGTACACTGTAGTTGACACATGACCAATAATGTCATGGCTTAATTGACCAATCAGGACAACCAGTAGAGTATTACAAAAAATCTCATATTATTTCACATAAGTGACAATACACAACTCATTTAAACTTTGTACATGTTTTCTGCACAGGTTTCCAGAATTTCAGTTTCTGTCGTCATCGTCCCATTTATGACACTACACTCACTTAGTGTTCTATTAAGTTCATTTTACTTCTGTCAGCTGGGCACTCCTCGGTTCAAATCTTTTTCAATAAATAAATCAAATATTTGTCTCAAGGGATACATGTACAGTTGGCTCCTGATAACTTGAACCTTCTAGGGAAATCAAAAAAGGTTCGAGATAGCGAGAGTTCTTAGTTATCAGGAGTTTCAAGCAAAATACCGGAAATAAGAAAATGGGTTGGTGAATAAATGCAAGTAACACACACTATTCAAAACTTGATAAATACATAGTGCTAGACACTGTATTTAAACTGGACTGACAAAAAAGTAAGACAAAGAATACATAGTTGTTAAAGTAGTTTCAATGTTTCAGACTGCGTTAAACTTTTTTTTGACTTGTCAGGCACTTGAAGTATCAAGTTATCGAGGGTCAATTTATATAGAAATGATGTGAAGGGAAACAAAAAGTAACAATTATTATTACTTCGAGTTAGTGGGAGGTTCAAGTTGCCGAGGGTAAAATTATACTAAATGTATGAAGGAAATCAAGGGAAAATTGATTTTGGTTTGAGTTAGTGTGAGGTTTGACTTAGCGAGGCTTCGAGTTATCGGGAGTCAACTGTAGTAAAATCAAGAGTCAAAGATTCTTATTTGACTATGTTTTTCTATTATAATGTTCTGTCAAGTTAATAGGTAGAATATTAAACTTTCAATTAAAAAATAACCCCCTTTTTATCTATGTGGTTAGGATCCACGTGTCTTGGATGCTATGATGCCATATTCAGTATCTTACTATGGGAACCCACATTCACGGACCCACGCTTATGGCTGGGAAAGTGAGCAAGCTGTGGAGCATGCTAGAAAGGTACATTGTAATGATAAACAGTATTGTTCTTCCTGCCCAGCTAATTAAAACTTGATTCAAGCAAATTGAATGCATGCAAGAATCATATGTTTTACTTACAATGTTCCATTAAATGCATTTAAATCTGCATGATTACATAATGCATAATTATTATGTTACTGTTACAGCATGTGGGATGTTTTCTACCTCATTTTATTAATACAATGCCGCATCTCTTAAAAGTTTTGAAAAGTTTAGACCTAAAAGCTTATTTGAAGCCTGAAAGTGGCTTTCTGCTTTTAGACATAGTTACTTGTTTCCACAAAATAGACCTTTCCTGTATTTCGCTCCCGTGAACACACAATGAAATGAGCTCACAGCTTGGGTGGACAATTTCATACAAATCACCATTCACCCCATGCCTTGAGTTGGTGCCATTTTCACTGAAATTCACAACAGTCTGTTAATCTTGATTTCACTTTGCCTGGCCTTCTGATTGGGCGTGATTAAAAAGCAGAAATTATGTGGCATTTTCAGGGTAGATTGTGCGATAAGATAGGAATATTGTGGGATAAATAAATTTATTATGTGATTTTTCAGGGCAGATTTAGACTGCACAACAGTCGGTTTTTTTCTCAAAATCAGTAAAGAAATCAGTAAAGCGTGGCGTAAGAGTCTTGAATACACAAAAATATGGACTGTTTTGCAGTCGAGGGCTGATTAACATTGTTTTACCAGTTTTCAAAGGAGAAAAATCACTTTAATGTTGTTTAACAGGCAATTTCAATGTAAAAGAATAATAAAACATCTGTTTTTAAACAAAATAGTTAAATTTGTCCGATTTTCTTGACCCGAAAAAAAAAAACAAATAGAAAGAAAGAAAAAAGACACTTGTTTAACATTACATGATGCTGTTTACACCGCTTTCAAGGCTTTCTTTAGTGGTAAATCACTTGGGAAAATGTGTAATTCAAGTTACATGTAGTTTACTTGAATTTAGCATTTTTTTTTTAACGAATATATGCGATTTTCCTCAAATTGTGTGATCTGATGTGATTTGAGGCCAAACGAGCGAAATCGCACCATCGCATAATATCAGAAGCCCTGATTTGCTCCCCAAATGGTGTCCTATTGGAAACTCTGGTCCTATCAAATAAATGATATTGCATTTTTAGGTGTTTGATCTCTTTTGGACCCAATGGGTTTAAATCGCAAACCTCCTTGCTTTTCAAATTATCTGTGAATGGTACAAGATCATTAATTAATGCCATTTCCTTTCACAAACCTTTTCAGCCATAGCCCTGTAAATTATGATATAGTGGGAGTGTTTATTTTTTTTGTTTAAAATTTTGTTTTTTTGAAAGTGATCATAATTTCCCTTTTACAGCAAGTAGCAGAATTGATTGGTGCTGATCCTAAAGAGGTTATATTTACCAGTGGTGCCACAGAGTCAAACAACATTTCAGTCAAGGTACTTCTTACTCAAACCCTAGGATTTCAATTCCCATGGAAAACAATTTTTCAGTTCGGTGCCCAGATATCATGGGAAACCAACAGCAACAATTTTTTGGTTCCATGAAAATTCATGGGAACCCATCCCCTAAATGTTTATAATTTTTCAAAGTCATATATTTTTTTCTTGGCACTGGAAGCCATAAACCAGTAATGTATAATGCTTTTTGGGAATGGTTCAAGATAAAAACTGATAGATGCTAAACATTTCAGTTTTGTATGTGAGTCATACATGTAACTAAAGAATTGCCCTACTAGTTAAGTATCTGTGTGGAAAATTAAAGAATTTCTGTAGATGGATCCCTAGGGTTGAAAATGGCACTGGGAAACTATTGTTTTGGTTCCATTATTTTACGACCTCGGTAACAACACGGTACCGGAAACTTTTGTTACCGTGAAATCCTAGGGCTTGTGACTATGTCTTTTGTAAGCCTTAGAATTTTTTCTTTATAGCTCTTAAACTTGTCTCTTCTTATTGATTTTAGAAGAGTTAAATGCCTTATGTCTGTATATTTTATTATTATGGAGTGTATTTCCTCCATCTTGAATTTGAGCCTTCAGGGTCAGCAGTTGCTTCCAATCCCACAAGCGTCAAAAATTAAAGTGGTGTCCTACATGTTAAGGTCAAAAGACCATGTCTTGCATCAAATAAAGAAAATTATTTATGAGGTTGTGTTCACAAGAGAAAAAAGGATGTTTTGTAGCCAGAAGGCCTCTGGACCTAGCTGTTTGATTTCCCGCCTACTTGTGGTATTTTAATACCCGGCAACTTGAAGTCTTAGTGACATCTCTGACAGTGATGTATTGTAATTAATATAAAAATAAATGTATTATTACTTGACAAAAAAATTAATAGAAAGTACCGTCTGTGTTTACTGATGCAGCTCACTGCTATAATGCGTATATTTTATCATTGCAGGGGGTGGCAAGATTTTACAAACGAAACAAGAAACATGTTATAACAACACAAACCGTAAGTGTAAAGGATTGTAAATTTTAGTCCTGTTTTGAAAACAGCAAGGATAATACTACCCTGGATGCCAGAGACTTTTCTAGCTCGGTTTCCGAAGATACGTCGGCCTTCGGCCAACACCGAAAATTTCCGGTGCACGCGAGAAAAACCTCTGGTACCCAGGGTAGGATAATACATAATTATAGCCTGAATTTCATCCGACTGCTTTGAGTCATTTTCTCCTGTCAGCAATGTCTGAATCAACCAGCCATTAATGCCGTCCCATGACATCACTACTACCCGAAAACTGGGTAGGGGTTTTGATTGATGGATTGTCTAAACATTTGCATAATTATGTATAATTATGAGAAATTTTAGTGGGATTGTCGCTTGATATTCAGTGAATTGCATTGGTGGCATGCTTGTGGAGTTCAAACATTTCGATAATCTTTATTCCAAACAGAAAAATTGCCCTTGTGTTCGAAACTGAATTGCTAAATTGAACTGCGAATGTAGAATCATTGCGGAGAGTCGGTAAGTTTTTCATTTAGAGCCGCTTTGTGGTTTCCGCAGTGATATTGTGTATGCGAAGTTTCCAAGACCAATGTCATGTTGTCATTCGAGCTTGCTATTTTCACCGTCAAGTGTAATGATTCTGTTAGCTTTTCTTTCTTGTTGCCTTGTTTTCTTTTTTCGTTGTTAAGGATCGACCAAATAGCTTCTTTTTAATTAAAGGAAATTGTTGTGTTTTTTAACTAAGTGTTCCGTGTGTGTATTTATTTCATTGCGTGATTGCGACCAAGTTTGAATTGCAGCCGCTTCAGAGTACCGCATGCAGTTGATAGTTTGATTGTTAAACATAAATTACGATCGAAAAGAGTAAAGAAATTCTGTCAGCTGTTCTGTATCATGTAGACATTTCCAAACAATATTTCTTGGTTTGCCACTTGAAAATCATGTGAGTTTACTTTTTGCATGAATTAAGGCAAAGGAGTGGTGACGTCACCAGACAGCATTAATGTCATTCAGACGTTAGTGACAGAGGGAGTAATAACGACTCAAAGTAATCGGATGAAATTCAGGCTAACATAATGTAATTTGTACTTTTGCAGAGGTACAAATAAAATGTCTTTATAAGAAGTCTTTGAATTCACTTATTTGAGGCTGGGCACCTATTCGAAGTTGGGTGCTTATTCGAAAAAATATGGTATTCTAGGAACCCACGTGTTGGTCTGACCAGGAGTTGAAGCCAAGCCTATTGCTCCTCAATCAGGTGGCCAACCCCTTAACAACCAGTCAGCAGTATGCAGACATTTGGAAAAAACTGTGTATAATGCCATTTTACAATAAAAGAGTGGTTTTTCATGATCAAGGAGAGTATTGACCATAGAAATGATGTGGTCATGATGGTGAAATTTTCTTTCTGTCATGCTTTATTTTCAGAGAAAATGCTGATTGGTTAAGATTTATGGACAATGAGAGTAATAGACTATGCATCTAAATGTCGAAATAACATGATCATGATGGCACAATTGTTTTTTTTTTTCTTTCTCTCGTGTGCAACTGCTTACATGTACGTAAAAGGTTGTGCAATTTGCCAAGCAAAGAGGTTTCATTTTGCAGTGAAACCACCTGCCTGCGGCTCTTGTGGTTCTACTTGAGTTTTGAACAGTTTGACATCATTCAAGTCATTTGACGTCATTGAAGTTTCTGTGCTATTACTCATGACTTTGTGAATGTTGTATCTTTTAGGAGCATAAGTGTGTGCTTGATTCTTGTCGCGCCCTGGAAAGTGAAGGTTTTGATGTGACCTACTTGCCTGTCATGGAAAATGGTCTTATTAACCTGCAGGTGAGACAAAGTTAATGCATTTCTCTTTACGTCAAAATTCTTTCTCGTAACTTGAGAAACTGTGGTCTTTAATTTATTATATTGAACCGTTGTAAGTTAGAAGAAATTATAGACTGGAAATGAATAAATACCGTAAAATTCCGAAAATAAGCCCCTGGGCTTATATAATTATTCAAAGGCCATTTTCGGAGGGGCCTATATTCGGAGGGGCTTATATACGGAGGGAAATTTGCGTCTCAAAATCGATTGGGCTAGCTCATAGTTGGAACGAAATTTATCTCTGTACATGTAATATGTAATTTGTACAAAGGATTTACCGAAACTCGCCTTGAGGACGTAGACCTTTCTAAAACGCAACCATGAAAGTACTTGTCTATATGGACCAAGAAAATCCAAGCTAAGAGTGAAGAGTGAACTACGCAAACAGTAATAAACTGTTACGCTTTCTGACTGCAATCATTTAGCACATGTAACAGTTCTTCGGCAAATATGTACAAAAAATTATGTGTTGCTGTACCATTAAATATTGCTTTATTTTACTTTGTATTTGAAGGCAATTTCCTAGTACAAGCTCTTGGGTGCTTATATTCGGAGGGGCAATTAAACGGAGGGTTTTTTTGCGTTACGAGTTTGGGGGCTTATATTTGGAGGGGCTTATTTTCGGAATTTTATGGTATAATCTAAATATTTCAGCTGAATCGCTTAGATCATTCAAATGTAAATGGCTGTACAGTAGTCACACTTTAGGATGGTCGTGTGACAAGAGAACTTCATCAGAGGTTTTTGGTAGTTCCAGCCTACCATCCTGGTTGAGAGATAACTATAACCTCCGTGATCTTCCTTTTAACAGTTTGTCTCCTGCCAGTATAATCTTAGCCCGTGCCAGGCTCTCAGTCAGTGCAGATAAGCAAAAAAAGCAGGCCAGTAGCGAAAAAGCTAGTATACGAGACAAAAAACAGGCCAGTGTCAATCAGATGCAATAAAAAGGCTGAATATTTAACAAGCGAAAAACGACGAGGTAAACTCCATACCTCTGAGTTCGAGAGCAAAAAATAGGGGGATAAAATAAAATCTTCTATAAGGTAATTTAGTCTTTTAGCTTTAATTTGATATATAACTTTCCTTTGTAGCGAAAATACTCGCGCGACTAGAATTTTTTCTCTGGGCACCTCGTTTTCCTTTATCGAGACCTTAAATACCTCAGTCTCTCCACTACCCTGCCCACTTCCAGAAAAACTGTTCCTCATGTCAAAATGTCAAAGATTCTTTATCATAAATAGAGAAAATGCATCAGGTGCAGGGGGGTTTTGCACACTCACCATGTTTTTAACGTGTACCCATGTGATTAACGTGAGCGTTGATGTTAACTGTCTAAATTGACCGATCACAGGGTATACCAGGAGCTGGTATACTGTAATGAGGTATTGAAAACAATGCCTGCAGGCTCCACTTCCCTGTCTCTCCCCAGCTCCCAAGCAGTTTTGTCGCAACTTTTCTCGAGCCGCTTTCCCTACTATCTTGGAGCCTGGAACAGGCTAGTATGATCTTAACGCATCAGGTATGATAGAATGACCTGATGTAGAACAATGTTCATGTACTGCAGAAGATGTTCGAGTTTGGTGCTTCTTCAATCTGCTACCCAGAGCTCTAGCTTTTTCTCCCATGTAATCAACTAGGATATCAGTCTTTACATAGATCATACTGTGCCCGCTGCTGTAAATTGGGTTCTCATCCCTGATTTGTGAAAGCTGTTGTCTGAGGTTTTAAGTTATGTTGTTATCTTAATACAGCAACTTGAAGAAGCAATGAGGCCTGACACATCACTCGTCTCTATCATGACTGTCAACAATGAGATTGGTGTCAAACAACCTGTCAAAGAAATTGGTAAGGTCTTAGTGGAGAAAACAAATTTAATGTCATGTAGTAGATTGACTTTTCCCGTGAAGGGCTACTCGACAAATTTTTACACAGGGAGTCTTCATCCCGATATCTAACCCCTTGCCCTTTTATAACTCGTGATAACAGGAGTGCGGGCGACAACGATCGAAAGTCCAAACACTTTTGCTCTAACGCTGTGCTTTGAGTAGGTCTGCACTGACTAATGGTCAAAATACGCGTGAACAGATTCCGAGGCGTAGACGGTCGAAACGCACGTGACCAAATTGCGTTCTATACGTTCCATTCATTCTTAGGGGAAGTCCAAACGAATGCTGGCTACATACATGCGACGCATGCGTAATAACAACCTGGAGATTAGGATTGTGGGCTCTCCTTGTCGCCCCTTTTGTATCCCCTATACTGACAAATGGTACCCCTTTCACGTACTTAGTAGTTAAGACCTTTGCATCCCTTTATTTGATTTAATTGCTGTTAATGCGCTATTTTTAAAATACGAACAAATCACCAAACCAAATTCTTTTCCTGACTTTATCACAGCCATACTATTATAATGCATCTGTTGGCCCTTTTGAGCCTTTTTACTGACTGAAGTGACAGATTTCCCTACCCTTTCATATACTTCAACTAGTGAAATCTCCTGCCTGTCATACATCAAAAGCCTGAAAAGTCACCGCAGAGCTTCACCGTATAGGCCATCATAGGAAGTACCCCGGGACACGTGTCCGCTTCCAGCTGGTGGCAATTTTCATGTGTGTTTGTGACTTGCTTTACTATCCTTGAGTGAAAGGAAGGAGTTCACTGTTAAGAGTTCTGACTGTTAGCATACCATTATCTATTCTACTTTCTATTTGTGACAGGGGCCCTTTGCCGTAAGAAGAAAATCTTCTTCCACACAGATGCGGCACAAGCAGTTGGCAAGATTCCCGTCGATGTTAATGAATTGAATATTGACTTGATGTCAATCAGTGGACACAAGATTTATGGACCTAAAGGTACATTTCATTGTAACAGTACACATATCTCATTGCAAACTTGTACAGTTCTATTCCAATTAAAGCCATAATCAAATATCTTCATAAGTCATTTTTAATAACCATGACATGCAGGCTACATCTCCATTGGTCATGGCATAGAAAGAACCTCTTAAATCATTAAATCTGCCTAGTTTGAGAGTACCTTAAAATTTCGTGGGTACTTAATTTCGCGATTTTGGAAAGATAGTATTTTGCGGGGTTTTATTTTCGCGATTTCAATATTAATTAAGCAAATATGAAAAAGGGCATTAAATTTCGCGATTCAAGCGTTCTCAACTTGATTTTATTTTTCTTCAATCCTCTGAACATTTTAAAATATCGAGATAAAATGAAAGAAGCAAAACGCGTATTAACGTTATTTCAGTACGGAAGACACAGTCACGGAATGGAACGCACCAGTAAAACCAGCTAATAAGAATTTTGTCGCTATTTGTGGACAGATATACCCTGTACATTGTGTGTTGTAGTTATTAAATGTTATTCTTTTTTTTTTTTTCTGTGATTTGAATTTTCTATATGGGTAATAAATTTCGCGGGGCTTTTTACAGTCGTGGGTCTTTAATTTCGCGAAAACACGAAACTAAAGACCCACGAAATTAAGTCCCAATGAGGTGATACCCTGAAAACTGAACATGACAAACATCTGTAAAATTTTACGAGTTTGCAGAGCTACATCTTTGCTGGTTTCTGACGTATCACTTTTAAACCTTAAAAGTTTACAAAATAAATTTAAGACACTCTTTTCAGCAGTATCGACGAATATTTGCGAACGCGGCATTTTTTAAAGTTCAAAGGAGTCCTGGAAGGGTCTGTTCACTTTTACACCGTAGAAGTGTCTGTAATGCACATGTAAATGTTTGTAGACGCTTCTTTTGAGGAAACCTACTAACATTTCTCTTTATTGAATGGTACATAGGCGTCGGTGCTTTGTACATCCGAAGAAAACCTCGTGTCAGAGTGGAACCCATTCAAAGTGGCGGAGGACAAGAGAGGTATGTGCCATTAGCCCCATTTCCATCAGTAAGACAAATATTACATCTTAAACAGGGTTTAGTTAAACTTCAGAATACCCGGCCGCTCTTTTGCATATCATTGAATAACAAAAGTGCCTATTGTGTTATACCTCGTTCTTTAAAGAGTTCAGACAAATGTAAATGATGTGGCCGGGTCTGAAGTTGCTCCCAGTGTTTTTCCGTGACAAGTAAATGTATATCGGAAAAGTTGACTAGTTTCTTACCTTTAAAAGTTTCTAAATTTACATAGGTGTAAGATACAATAGTACAACCATCTCCCGTAGGGGTGAATAATGGTGAAAACACTGTATATGCCGAGACGCGAAGCGTCGAGGTATATATCTAGCGCCGTTCACCGATCCTGAGGGGGATAGTTGTTTTAGCATTTACTAAATCAGTTGGATAAAAATGAAGAAAAATAACTTTTTGTAAATTAAAAACGTCACTTAGTGGGAAGTTTGTTTACAATTTACGAACATTTCGAGGATTTTGTCAAGGGTGTCTTTACAATTTTGTTGCAAATTCAGGACGAAAATAATTTTCTACCTACCCGAGTAAACACCGTCAAGCTGAAGTTCGTCGCTTTCCTGGTATTTTATTCTACGACTGCTTCATTTCTCGCTCAGATTTCGTCTTCCGAAAATTTCTCGAGACGAGACGTCATGTTGGCCTCGGTCGCAAAACAGTGAATGGCCAAGGATATTTCGAGTTAGGGTAGCCAATCAGAAGGCGCGAAAATTGCTATTCACTGATTTGGTAAATACTAAGTAGGGCTATTCACAGGTGGTCCCACAGGCACCCCAACCTCACGAGGGAGAATCGTTGCTTAACAGAAATATTACAAGGGTTTGTATGGGGATTTTAACGATCGTTATTTAGGGTACAAAAATAGTAATAAACATACGTTTTTCATCCAACTGCTCCACCAACTAAACAAGGTGCTCAATCCTTGGCAGCTGAAAAGGTCTGTTTTTCTTTTTTATTTTGGCATTTAACATGGATGAAGAACTTTCTCTGTTGTACATGAATCCTTCGATGTTCAAACCATTGTTTGATAGTGGTCCTTTGGTTTCATTTCAGGGGCATGCGCAGTGGTACTGTGCCTCACGTGTTGGCGGTTGGACTTGGAGCTGCTTGTGAGGTTGCAAAGGATGAATTGGAGGTAAACTAGTAACGACAAATTATTGATACCTTCAATGCAGAGGAACCCCAGTGTGTGTGTGGATCATCCAAAATCAACCTAATAGAAAGGAGAAGCAAGACGTCACGTTACCATGGTGGCAAAATTTCTGAATCCCAACAGTCCTTCTTGACAGAGACGGTCATTTGCATTGTTGAACGATGGAAGAAAAGTATGGACCGCTGTTTTGTTCTTTAGTGCAATCATGTACAGGAAAGTCTTACACGTTTTTTTTTCTGCTATATTTGCAGTAACCCGATTGGTTGAGATCCAGAAATTTTGCCACCATGGCAACGTGATGTAACGACTTCTCTCTATTGCCGTATAAAAGACAGGGTGTAGTTGTGACAGTTTCTAGGAAATACTGACCGGAAGATGGTATTTTTGTCCTTGGGCTCGCTCGAGATTGTGTGGTGGGGGAAGGGGGGATGGGGAGGTGGGGAGAGAGAAGGAGACTCTCTTTACCCCCGTCCCTCGAGTCGAGCCCAGAGATCGCCAATAGTGCTTTCTCGCCGGCTAAGTATAAGACAATTATCTACTTAAGGGTGTGATCTAGTTATCAACAGATTTGGAGGCTCACGGATACATTTTCAACCTGCAATCTAACTTAAAATTACAAATAACACTAAGTGCAGTCAAACATCCAAGTGCGACCACCTCTGGTAAACCGACCTTCTCGCATAAGCGACCACCTTTATTACACTTATCAAAACCACCAACATTTTCCTAGTCAGATCATTACAGTTAGAACCTCTAGTAAACGACCATCTTTCGTTAGTGACAAAGGCGTGACCACTTTTTTGGATGACGGTTTTGGAATTTTCCATTGTTTTTATCGCCCTGTAAGTTGTCCCTCGCAGACGTTCTTTTGCCTTGTCACGCAACCCTCAGGAACGCGTGACGAACCCCTAAGAACGTTTGCGTTAGAGGCTAGTTGTAAGCGACCACTTTGAGCCTTTCATTTTGATCTCTATGTCCGCTGTATTTACTAGGCTACTCAGATTAAGGAGAAGAACTTTTAGTGACACGTCTTCTTAGAAGAGAACCGCTGTGTTTGGATTCTCGCAAGAGACCACCTGCCGTGAGCGACCACTAAATCTTCGCATTTTGGGTGGTCGCTTACGGGAGGTTTGACTGTTAAGCTTTTAATTTGGTTATCATCTTGCTTAAGACTTCGGTCCTATGTCGTACATGTGGAAGGCTGTGAAAGAAATCAAAGTGAAAATTCGCTATCAATAGGAGATAATCCTCAATCCTGTCTGTAATCTACTAAGTGGTCACGTGATTGTTGTCTAGTGGTATTTATTTACAAGAGGCTCTTTGGTTTGTATTTTTAACAGTATGACCATAAAAGGACAGTAGAACTGTCAACTCGGCTGGTGAATGGCATTACATCCGGGTTAACTCACGTGGTCAGGAACGGTGACCCGGATCACTCTTATCCCGGATGTGTAAACTTGTCTTTCGCATTTGTTGAAGGCGAGAGTCTTTTGATGGCGCTTAAGGATGTAGCACTGTCTTCAGGCAGGTGGGTGCGAGTGAAACGTGAATTGAAAAATTGCCACACGGATTGCTTATCATGTCACTCATAATTTTAAGGGAGGTTCTAACTTTTTAGTCTGTGAATAAAATCCTGTGGTGTGACCATTCAACTGAAACCTCTTCAGCAGTACTTTCACTTGGTACTATCTATTTAGTATGTATTCTTGAGTCTGCAGATGAAATCCTATGGTGTGACCATTCAAATGAACCTGTTCAGCAGTACTTTCACATGTTACTATTTATTTAGTATGCAGTTCTAACTCGTGAGTCTGAATGAAATCCTACGGTTTAACCACTCAGATTGTGCCATTTCTTTTTTGTAACACATGAAAAATGTGTATTACTTGAGTTTCGGTTTGTTGACACTTACGAGCGAAAACCATTTAAAATTACTCGCGTGGAATACCAAGTGCCCAGTGCCTACAGACACCGAAATTTAAGTAAATGTTATCGTTTTTGATTTGCCAACGAACTAACAAAGTCAGGTTTCTTTGCTGTGACCATGACCTTTGATTGGCCTATTTACGCGTGGGCTGCCCCGCTAGAGTTCGTTGCACTGGAAAGTTATTTGCTCCTGTTTTTTCCTTTGGCCCCTTTCAGATTAATAGTATTATTATAATCTTTCTTTCCAGCGCATGCACCTCAGCTTCACTGGAGCCTTCCTATGTGCTGCGAGCGATTGGAGCTGATGACGATCTCGCCCACTCATCTATCAGGTACTGAAACCAGCGCAGTAGTACTCAGGCCTTGTTATTTTATCTGTCCTGTTGAGGCCTGGGACGGGTCCTAGTTTTAGAGACTCCAGTTCTATTCCCTATCGCTCCGCTCAACCGAATAGAAAATATTTTGTGATAAGTATCAACAGTGGTGCATGGAGGGAGCCCCAGCAGTCGAGTTTATTATGCGAATAAGAGTTCAGCAAAAGTGCCAAAATAAGGGATACGTGTGGAAAATAGTAATACAGCGCACTATCCAACCGAGATCTCGGTAAGCGGGCTGGAAGTGTCGCCATATGAACACTTCATCCCGGTTATCGGGATGAACGACGGGATGAATTCTCGTGGTCCGGATGGCATCGTCTTTCATTGCCTGCTGTATTTTACACATCATAAGCATCCCATTTAACTGCAGTGATACGGCTTTAAGAGTTACCGAAGCCCGAGAGTAAAAAATTTTGTGTTTCTCCCTGTTTGCTTTGTTTCCCAAATTTGGCGCCAAAACTCGTCCCGAGGATCTTTGACCTTTTTTCATCTCAGAAACTGGGCTGAAATTTCTCTTATGAACCCAAGGCAGAATTCATCCCGGTAACCGAGTCAGCCCGGGCAACCGGGCTCATATGAAGAGGCCCTGAGACCCTTGATCGTTTTTGCTCTTTATCTTCTGAGTCGGTAAATGTTTTCTTTTTTTCTTATCTGTTATGTGCTTTCTTTATGAAACTGTTTATTCGTGATTGGTTCGTCAGTTTGGTTTTGACCGTATTTTGTATAACAGCCCGTAAACTCCGTTAGAAAAAGAAAAAAACCTGAAAACAAACAAACAAGAGCAAAAAACTAAATTGGCCGACGGTGTTCTTTTGCTTATTTTCGTCGCTAAGCAGCATTTTAATGTCAAGTTTATTGTTGATGTTCAGTAAATGATCGTACATGAGATATAAATCGACAACTCGCTCTGGACTTCAGTGATTATTAACATGACATAGAACTGCGACAAATCGCAACTAACGCGAAACAACACACGAAAAATCGCAATTTTTGCTGCTGCGTGCAAACGTGGACATAAGGCGCAATTGTTCCAAAGAAAACGTTGGTTTTGTTTTACCATTGAAAAAAGGTAAAGGCGCACACGAGTCAAAGGCCCAAAACGGCTTGAGCTATATACCGGTTTCCGTAGCATGAAGCACACCTAGGAGTATTGCTACTCCCCGATAGACCGGATGCTAGTCCATCGCAGGGTTACCCCCCAGCAGTATGTCGCTGATACCCATTTATACACCTGGGTGAAGAGAGACAAAGTGGAGTAAAGTTCCTTGTCTAAGGAAGCGAGGCTTGAACCCCGGACCTCCAGGGGATCCAGAGTTCGAGGTGTTAACCGCTCGGTCACTCACGAGAGAGACCTACGACTAGAAGGACGAGATTTAACTTAAAGTTTTTTCACGTATTCTCAAAAATTAGACACCCCGGAATGCCTCATTGTAGTATTCTCCTCCAGAAAAGTTGGCACTATTATTTTTATTGAAGGAGGTTAAGCCCTTTCTCGACCCTAAAATGATAAAACTTCCAACATTCGATAACTTGTTTCCCCTACTACAACATTCTCGCTAATACTTGTGGTAGAATGACGACGGCTATCACGTTTTCCCGCCATCTTAGAATCTTAGGGCCGGTTAACGGAGTTTAACCAGCGTTTAACAAACCCGCGTTCTAAGTAATTTTCAGTTTGCCGAACGCTTTTATCTAAGCACCATTTGTCGTGGACAGTTTCATTAAAACATATAGCGTAGACTAGAAAAGCATTTCTCTTCTTAAAATAACACACTAAGGAGGAGATCTGAAGGTCGTCCAAAGATTTCTTAAACCGCGGTTCAAGTTAGACCTCGTTTAAATACCGATCCTTAAGGTCTCTAATTAAAGAACACTATAATGGAGCTCACATTATCAAACTGCTTGTATACGGCCCCTGTTATATATATTCTGTTGTTGTTCCCGCAAGGTTTGGCATCGGGCGATTCACCACTGAAGAAGAAATCGATTACACCGTGGAGAAAACCATCAAACATGTGAAGCGACTTCGTGAAATGAGGTTAGTGTCGCTGATAAAAAGTTCCATTCGTCGCCCTAATAGGTCTCTTAGGCGCATTTCAGACGCCGAACTTTTCTTGAGCCGAACCTAACTGGAATCAAGGCCGAGCCAAATTACCTAGACCGGCTGAATTAATTCACACGTCGATCTTAATTCAAGCCGAACGAAATTCAAAGGAGAAAAATGTGCATTTCGGCAAAAGCGCTTGCAAAATTCGTGATAATAATATATGCATTAGGTTCGGCAGATGAAAAGTTCACCGCCTGAATCAGACGTTCCAAAGTAATAATAATAAATAGTAAATACTTAATTATCCACTCCCCTTATTGGGCTTTTCAGGGATAATAAAACAATAATTCAAATAGGACATAATATTTTTACGAATCCCAAATCCCAACTGGTAGGAGGTGAACTATTTACAAGCGTGGTCGACGACTTGAACTCGGGACTACCAAGAACAAATCCAGCTAGCGGTCAGAGCGGGACTGGAACTCGGGGCTTTAGGACTCCAAGTACAACGCTCTAACCGCTCGGCCACGTTGCCTCCAAAGTCGCTTCACAGTCGAAATTTCCGACCGGGCTAGGTGGGGCTGAGCCGTTCGAAATTGAAGTAGGCGTTCCTAACTGATTCAGACGCCGACCTTTTCATGTACTTAATTCAATGTATTAGGTTCTGCTCAGGTTTAGTTTGGCGTCTGAACCGGGCCTTACCGTAAATGAGTTAATAGACGCCCTCTCTCAAATAAACGCCTCTTGTCTAACTAGTAATAGTTGACACTACAGGTGCCCCCGCTCTGTTTGTTGTCGGTCATTAAGAAACATTCCCCCTCGCCCCCACGCTTTTTTAAAAGTTTGTACCAGACGCCCCTTTCTAATAAACACCTTGGGCCAAATATTTTAAATGTAGTTTAGCCAGTGTTTAACAAAACCGCGTTCTAAGTCATTTTCAATTTGCCCAACGATTTTATCCAAACATCATTTATTGTGAACAGTTTTGTGAAGTCATAATAGAGAAGACTAGAAAAGCATTTATCTTCTTTAAAACAACCCACCAAAGCAAAGATCTGGAGGTCCAAAGATTCATTAAACCGCGGCTTAAGTTAGACTTCGTTTAAATATTTGGCTCCTTCTGTCTTTAGACTCCCCGTATGCGATTGTTCTAAAATACTTAGCAGGAAATAGCGAAATAGAGCAAAATCATTCATTTATTCAGTTTCTTGCGAGTTTCTTGCTTCATTAATAAGAGTAACGCATTACATCTCTCGTTCTGCGATGTCAAGTTCACATAAAGGATTTTGATATCAGTGTGTGACATCGAAGTTAAGCTTTCAAACAATAGATATGGATCTCTAAACGGCTTCGACGTATCAATGTATGGATTGGATAGCCTGACATTTATAATCTGTGGTGATTTATTCGCCGAAAGCATATTGGTATTATGAAGTTTGTGACAGTTATGAGAACAAATCGCTCCTTTCTATTAAAAGCCCGCACACTCTTGGGCTCCTAAAAATAAAATAGTCCCCCTGGCTTTTGCAGCTTACTCTCTACCACCATCACATCTCGTGTTATTTATTACTTGCAGTCCTTTATGGGAAATGGTTCAAGAAGGAATCGACTTGAAGACGATTAAGTGGACACAACACTGAAGAAAGACGGAATAATTAAACTTTAATGAAGCTACTGATAGTAGCCATCACTCATGGCAGGTTTAACTCCTGATAGTGTCTCATGAACTAAAAAGGATGCGTACATTTCGCTCCTTATTCACAGGCAGTAGCTGAGATAGTATTGAGTTGTTTTAGTCCAACAACACTGAAGAAAGACGGAGTAATAAGTAAACTTTAATGAAGCTACTGATTGTAGCCATCACTCTTGCCAGATTAAACTCCAGATGGTGTCTTATGAACTGAACAGGATGCGTACATTTTGTTCCTTATTCAAAGGCAGTAGCAGAGATAGTATTGAGTTGTTTTAGTGCAGTCCTTCTAAGAGCATGCGTCGCTATCGCGGACGTAATACGTAATATGTCAAACACCAGATATAGTGTTTCATCACATATTAAACACCGAGAAAAGAGTGAGAAAACGACACGTAGGGGGAAATTGTTGTTGAGATTTTTAATCCAATCCTTCTTCAGGTGCAGTGTCACTTTAGCGGCTGTAATACGTAAAATGTAAAACATTCTCTCTTGTCCGTTTCTAAACAAAATAGACTTAAACTGCAGTAACACAGGTATCCTTCCTGTCAGGATCCTGTGAGGATTTTTCGAGCGCGATTGTCTTCAAAGACCACAAAAGCTCTAGCTTGCGCCACAGTCGAAACTAACCTCTGGATAAGTCCGTCTGAGAAAACCGCGCCAAAATCCTTGTTCTGCGTCCCCACCTGTGTACCCGGATTTGAGTACGTGCCATGATTGGCCTGTTAAAAAAAGCCATTGTCGATTTGGCAATCAGGATGAGAGGAAATTCGAAACGCACTTCGGTAATTCGTTGAGTCCGTCGGGGGCCCAGAAAAAGGATGTTGGCGCTGCCTCGCGGACGTTATACCCTGGGTGCCAGAGACTTTTCTAGCGCGGTTTCCGGTTTCTGTCCAGTCTTTATAGTGACCCGCGCGCCGCTCGTGGCTTCGGCCTTCGGCCAACACCGGAAAATTCCTACAGCACGCGAGAAAAACCCAGGGTACAGACGTTACTAACCGAGGTTAAATTACTTCTGCGACGCCAGCGAGGAAAGCACCCGTGGGGAATTTGGACGTAAAGCTGTGAGAGGAATTAAGTGAAATTGAGAAAGTTTGGGTTTTCCCCCCCAAAAAAATGTAATTTCTCTAGCAACCTTTGTGGCATTGCAGGTTTGGTATGGAATCCCTAATTAAAGGGTTACCAAGTCTCCACTAAAATAGTGGGTAAAGTGGGGGGGGGGGGGTGTGTAGATGAGAGTGTTGTACGCATAAAAACAAATCAGTAAAAATGGTTAATTGTTAGAAAAAGCACCGATATTGAGCGACCAACAACTGCAATGCAGCCACGTCCAACACAAGTATACAGTGCAAAATAATATGTTAAAAGTTAAAAACACTGATATTGGGCGACCAACAAACTGCAATGCAGCCATGTCCAACACAATATACAGTTAAAAATAAAATAAAAGGAACTGAAGGGTTAATATAAGGTATAGATTAGGACCTTGAAGGGAAACAGGTTTCTAGAGCAAACAGATCCACTAGCTATAACCATAACGAGATGCCTGCGGTATTAACACATGAAACTACTGAAAGGTCTTGGAAATAGAAAGTACTTGATTACTTACTCTAACATACATCAGATAGCCTCTGCAGCAGACAAATTAGCGAACAAAATATATTGAAACTCCTCAGCTAGTAGACAAAAATTCCTTTTGCCATGGATGTGGCCCGCAAAAAGTAGCAATTTTCATTTTTTTTTTTGGCCACTCACGTCATAGGTAATCGTCAGCATGATGACGTATAAAATGAGAGGAGTCTGGGGACGAATTTATCCCAGCTGAATGAAAATGAAAATGGTTGAAAAAGGGGGTTACCCTACTAAAAAAAATAACTTTTTTTAAAACAAGATAAACTGCCAACCAGAAAATAAAATCATCTATAATATTGTTTCGTTCTTTAAAACTTTGAAAGTAGGTAATAAACCAGTTGCTGTTCATATGATTATGTTCAAAATGAGAGGAGCCCTGGGGACGAATTTATCCCAGCTAAATGAAAAAGAAAATGGATGGGAAGAAAGGGGGGGGGGTTACCCATCTTTAAAAATAACTTTTAAAGAAGATAAACTGCCAACCAGAAAATATAATCATCCATAATATTATTTCGTTCTTTAAAACTTTGAAAGTAGGTAACGTATAAGGCTATCTTTTTATCTCCAAGAGCTTATTAGCCTTAAAGAAGCATGTAAATACAAGTTACGCTCCGATTGTGATGGACTGCTACTAAACCCTGTGAAATTCAAGACTTTAACTACGTTAGGAGATCGATCTTTTGCTGCTGCTGCTCCTCAACTATGGAATTCATTGCCCTATTCAATTAGGAGTAGCCCCTCAGTAGCATTTTTTAAAAAGACACTCAAGACATTTTCATTTTTGAAAGCTTTTTTGTGATTTTATGTGCTTTTTAATCTCGTTTTTAGTAGGTTTTATGCAGTTTTTTACGATTTAAGTAGTCTAGGTAATTTTTATAGTTTTAGTGTTGACATAATTGTTTTACTCTTTTTGGTAGGTTCATGCACTTTTTGCATGTATACTTTATGCAGTCTTAGTATTTTTTTTTAATATTTTTATCTTTAAGCGCTGATGAAAATAGCAATATTGATACCGGCGCTATATAAGTATTATTATTATTATTATTATTATTATTATTATTATTATTATTATTATTATTATTATTATTATTATTATTAAAAATCAGTAGCTGTTCTTATCAGAGGAGGGAGCTAATAAGTGGCGGGCTTATAATCGGAAGTTTACGGTATCTGTTGAAGTATTCTACTTGAATTGATGCTCTGTATGAGACCAATTTTACAGTAAAAGCTTAATCAAAACATGTAGGTCGTACAACGATCTTCACGAAACTGGAACCGCGTCTTTTTTGAGGTGTAACGTGAGCTGACAGATTCTTCACATAAAGTTCCGAATGTAATGTTGAAGTATGCACGATGCTGTTTAATGGAATCCTGCAGATTTTTGAACGGTGACTTGCTGCGGCTGCATGATTTGTCCTCGTCGTGCGGTGTTCCGTGACATTCTCTGTGTGCAGAATGCACATTGAGGGCCTTTTCGCTGTAAAACACCTCCACACCATGGTGATAGGGACCATATTTTATAAAGAACAGCATTAAGGGCGGTAGATGAGGAACTATGTCGTTGTCAATAACAACTCTCCAACTGTTGTTGACTAATTGATCGTGTTGCAGAGCGTATTTGTAGTCGCCAACTCGAGGGCTCCCAAACGTGTATAAGATGACGTTTTGACGTGGAGCGATGTTGTAATAAACAAGCCAAGCACTCGCCAAGGACGCTAAGGCAGCACCAAGAGAATGCCCTGTAAACCAGATCTGATAAGAGGGATTCTTTGAAACGACAGCTTTCACTATCGGCTCCATGCACTGCCATAAATCTTCAAAGGCCGCCTTGAAATAGGCCTGAACTTTGCCATTAAGAAAATCTTGGGATGGGGTAAGAATGGTCTCTAGCAATTCATCGATAAGTTGACTTGTGCTTTCAGTTCCGCGAAACGCGACGACCAAGACTCGCAAAGAATGCGAAACCGCTACATAACCAGCACACTTGTTATCGAGGAAGTCACACTTCTTTGTAACAACCGTTTGAAGTTGAAATTTGGTTGATGGCAGGTGTTGATCAAGACAATGCTGAGGGTGAGATTGATCATATGCTACCGCAGAGAGAATCGCCATCTTGTACGACAGTTCAGGATTATAAGACATCTCGCGTCTTTCAGTATCACCGCTGTAACCATTTCTTCCACAATCGCCTTTGATGAGGGTTATTTGAGAGGAAGTAAGAATGAAGGCAAGACCAGCGAAAATACTATGCATTTTTCTCAACGAATAACCCACTCGTAAACTGACGACGTGTGATTCTCAATATAAATATCCTCACGAGTTTTGCTCCGAGTCTAGCTCTGAATATGAAGCGACACCGACTGTTCTGACAATCTGTTTCGCTGTATCGTTCCTTTAGGTTTCTATTGAAATTCGGTTTTAACAGGAAGTCGTAAACCTATGTTAACAGCGTTACGACCTGGTTGAAACAGTAGAAACTGAAATGAAGTACTGACACGAAAGTGAAAAAAGGACAATAATAAATAAACTCAAGAATGAACATCATTGTCAAAAGCAAATTCAAAGAAAGATCTGGAAGATGAAGGCGTTATTGTTAAGTTACCAGTTTATGCTGTCTGAATGACAGCATATGAATCGTCCATCTTTGTTTTTAAGCTCTTTTGAAATGGTTTTATGAGCATTCCTATCGTTACTAACCAATAGAAAGCATCCATCGTAACAAAAGACAAAGGATTGTGCACGGTTGTTTTTGTTACCGTTGCTGATGTTTTCGGACTCAGTCTCAGGCGCGGGTCCACACCGGTTTCCTCCGTTTTACGGAAATCGGTCAGATTTTTCATTTCAAACATATTTTTAATAAAAACTTTCCAAGTTGAAATCTTGAAAATGGTTTGGACAATTGTTTTCAATTTCCAGGCATTAGAAAGAATAATGATAATTATCTGCCAATTTGTAAGGCTTCATCCGAGGAGAATGAAGCTAGACTTCCAGGTTTGCTTCCGAGTCGTTGACCGAGCAAGACATCGAAAAAATAGTTGAAGACAAGGACTCACAAAAACAAAACTGGTCGACGAAGGTGGCAAAGGAGCTGTTTGCTGATTATGTGAAAGAGAAAAAACTGAGAGAACCTGAGGAAAAGAAAGAGTTGGCGCAAACTGGAAACATTTCATGTCGAAGCGAGAAAGAAAGGATTCGTTCAATGAACAAGGGTCTTTTTTGCGTAATCATGCGCGACCGCTGACTTGTCAAAGAGCACGCGACCATTCTCGTTCCAAGAGCCACTCGGCTTAATTTGTAACCGACCAGTGAAGACCACGTGACCAAGAAACGACGGGCTCTGGGGAAGAGAATGGCACGCGACCAGTGACAGCGACCGTACTACGTAGTCATAGGAACCAAATTGTTCACTTTGAAAGCTTGCTTGAGATTGAAATGGTAGCAGAAACTTAGGAAAGACCTTCGTTGTACAAAATAACTAAAGATCAGTTGATTTAAAGTGGAGACTGATGCGCTGAACGAGGTGAAAGAGCCAGTTTCTCAAGGATGTCTGACACGAACATGGCTGCTTGTTGTTGTTTGGCGCTCGACTCGTGTCTTGATTCCCCTTTAAGAACCGCAAAGTGTGGCATAGAATGCATTGCTGATGCGTAGCTATTGAGCAAAATGTTCTTTATTTAGTGTTTGTCTATAAATCGGATGTAAATCAGTTTCTGGATGCCGTAGAGGATTTCTGTCAATAATTTGTTAATAGCTGATTTAGCCATATTTCGGGAGTGGATTAATAACGATCAGCGGGCGACTACCACCCCGTTTTCAGTTGGAATAGAAAGTTTTCGCCTTAAGTATTTTAGCGATACAAAGTGTGTTTATAGGAAAATTGTAGAACTTCTTGTTTTGACGTGGACTAACATTGTAACGCACCTTTTACAGGAATTTGCTTTTAGCCAGAACTTAAATGTTCTAATGATTTTTAACTTTTGGTCGGCATCACATGTTTACTGTACTTCTTGGGAAACCTAACCGTTTGTTTCATCAAAATCGGTCACAAGATTGGACTTTAATTTCGGTCCTATTGAATGCAGTTTTGACTGCGTCTCATTGATATTCATTTTTTTTTATTGTTCGAAACATACACAGTGACTACCACCAACATCTCACCAGGTGACTAATCTACGTCGAGTGTGCTCTTAATTTTGTAGCTTTAAAGTGCAGGGAAAATTGTAGAACATATATTAATTCACTGCTGAAATGAACATCGGCTTTCGCGCACTTCGAACCCACTCGCTGAAATTTGCTATGTTTTTTTTTATATTTCTCTTCCTTTCGCATTTCAAAACAAAGAAAATTGAAAGTGTTTACTTGCATCAACAAACGTTTCTGCACTTTGTTTAGACTTTGATGAGGTCAGCGTCATCCTCCAGGCACTACATATACGCGCGCTGTTGTCCAGGTCAAGTGGGGAGATGAAATTTGATAGTAGCTCGTGTATGTTAAAGCCGGTCTACTTCGCTTTTGTTAAGACCATGTTAGAGTTTTTTTTGCAAACTACACATTTTGTTAAATCACGAGCACATTCGCCAAGATAGCCTGCTATTTATAATCTGTGGTGATTTATTCGCCGAAAGCATATTGGTATCATGAAGTTTGTGACAGTTAAGAGAATAAACCCCTCCTATCTATAAAAAGCCCTCGCGTGCTTGGGCTCCTAAAAATAAAATAGTCGCCCTGGCTTTTGCAGCTTACTCTCTACCACCATCACCGACATCTCA